>PVKM010011124.1:0-33729 GCA_004027735.1 Carollia perspicillata
CAGTGTTTTTAATTAGGCATCTGTAAGATTTCTCAAATTTCCCCAAAGAGGGTTTTTGCCCTAAGTGGATTTTAAAGACTCGGTTTGGTCAACCAGATGCGTTGGTTGGCCTTTTAGGCACAGTTCAATATTGTGCAAAACTGCCTGAGTGAAAATTTACAAATGCAGTGTCAATAACCAATTTAGACTCCTGTTTGGGTCTTACATCTATCTGAACAATGTAACTCGGTGTATACGCTTCGCATCTCCAGTCTAAGAACATATTTGTGGTACCTATGCAATACACACACACACAACTATACACACATAACGAAAAATACCCTATCTTTACAGAGGAAAATACTGAAGGCATGAGAAGGCTTTAAAAATTGCCCAGGGTCTCACAGTGAGCAACAGAGGCAGCACCCCACCAGAGCCTGCGACACTAGAACAGTGTGATTTGGCCAGGCTCTGTCGGCTGCGCAGCGCAGAGGCGCTCTCAAGTTACATCAAATACTGAAAGTTTCACTGTAGCAATGAACACACCCAGGTACCCCCCAGCAATCCATCGCAGAGCTACAGGAAGAGCTGGGACCCGAAGTGTGGGCATGAGACAGAGTGACAGATCGAGGCAGCAGAGGTCTGTGAAGACCGACCTTCCAGGTCCAGTGTCAATGTGCTCATCCCCTGACCGTGTTCCTGCTCCTTTTGGACCTGCTACTAAGGGGTGTTCTCACTTTCTCCTCCACGGCTGGTCTACTTCGGAGACCAATTCACAGTTTCTGCTTGCACAAGGCTCAGCATGGCCTCACCACCGTCACGACGGCCCGCCGCTGCTTCCACTGACCTTTTATTTTTATTTTTTCAGTATTTCTCAATTCAAAGTTTGAGGAAAGGATCAAACACCAGACCCTGTTTTTCTGTTTGTTTGTGCTTGCTTTTAATCGATGCTGTGACATAAATCACTGGACCCAGAGCAGGAGCCCACCCGTGGACCAGGGCACGCAAACTGTGGCTGCCAAGGAGGCCAGCAAGCTTGTCAGCTGTGGCCGCTGTCAGTCTGGTTCGAGACAGGCCTCAGCCACCACCGTATTATAACCCTCTGTTCCTGTGCCATCAGTCACTGCAGACTACGAATTAAAGAACTATATATGAGCTCTATGCCACGCTGACATACTGGCTGAAAATAGCACCTCAGGCAGCCTTTATTTTAGAGCAGGGGAACACAACACGACCATATCTTCGTTGAGATCAACTCTGTAGTGAGACAATATATAACATTCTCTGGACCTAATAAAACTCTCTTAACTAAGGTACAGAGTGGTCCTGTGTTAAAGCGACACTACTGGCTAGAAGTCTCGAAGATAATGCTACGTGACTAACTCAAAGTGGTAATGCAACAAAAATGAAATCTGTACAATGAATACCAAAGAAGGAAGGGGTAGGGAAAAACAAAAGGAGAGAGAGTCGGGGAAGCAGGGGGAGAGAGAGAGAGAGCAATTCTAATTACAGGAAAATCTGTGTCTGAAATCTTGAAAATAAGTCATTCTGAGTTTCCAAGTTTTTCAAACAGTCATCGACCTACCGGATGCTTCACTGGCTAAGATGCTAAGCATCATGACACCTATTTTATGACTGAAACAACCGACCCTGTTATTTATCATGGTCACGGTGGCCCACGTGCCCAAGATTCAACCTTAGGCCCATGCTTTTGCCAATATGCCACACTGTATACTTCACCCTCTCTCCCGCCAAAACAGAGTTTGATGAACAAAACAGTTTTCTTAGGAATTAGGATTACCGTTAATATTATCTGTACTACAGATTTAACAGCAGAAATAGGCGCGTGTGTAGAGAAGAGGCAACACTGGCCACGTGTCCCTTGCACTGACCTGCTCCCCGGTCTCCCCCTCTGCCTCGTGCTCATGAAGAACCACAAGCAGCTCTCAGTCACCTCCACCCAGGGAAGATCTCCTAAGATCTTCTCCCTTCCGGGGGGGAAACCTCATCCTAATGATACCTACTGCTTTTGACGAGTAGCGCCTATGGCTTGAGAACGGAACACATTTGTTCCATATCACACGGGTTCGTGTCACCGCATTGCTGAATGCTTAACTCAACGTATGGCAGGAACACTGATTAACACTTCAATTATCTGTCTGGGCTGTCGAGACGGCCTTATTCCAAACCTACACATTCTTCAATATCATACTCAATTATTTTGACCAGCACTTGGTAGACCCAGAATGCTTCCATATCAGTAGTATCATGCATTTGCTGCTCATAGCAACCGTATAAAGTCAGTGGGACTATTATTAAGAACATGAACTCTGGGGCTAGACTTCCTGGGTGTGAATTCTAGCTCCATCGCTTACGTGCTGTGTGACCTCGGACAAGTTACTTCGCCTTTCTGAGCTTCTGTTTCCTCGTATGTAAAATGAAGGTAGTTCAAAACCCTACAATGCATAGGACTCTAGTAAAAATCCAACGAACAAATGCATGTAATGTGTTTAGAAAAGCATATACTGTACCAATAAGGACTTAATGTTGTAACATTGTTAAGAAAACAATGTTGGAGGAGTTAAGGCACCTATCCCAGGTCTCACAGTGGGTAAGTGGCAGAGCCAGGGCTGGAGCCCAAGTCTTTGCTTCCTAGTACCCATCATACCGCCACCGGAAGACTCATACTGCTGCGGACCTGACGCTGAGCCTTAGTTTCCCCCAAATCAAACATCAGGTATGGCTTCATCCAGAACATATTACTTACTATATTATAAATATTATATAAATATTTCAAGTACAAGTGCAAATTTTCAAGTACAAGTGCAGGATAAAACAACTCTATACTTGGTAAATAACAGATAAATGGGTGACCACTTTGCAAGTTCGAAAAGGAAGAAATCTTTCAATCACCAAAAGTTTCAAGAGAGCTTGGATGTGCTGACACTGGCAAGTTATCACCCAAAATGATTGTTTTGTAAAGTATTATAAAACTGTCCAAAAGACAAGAGTGTATTCAGAAATTAGACACATTTCTCTTCAGCCCCATGATCTACTGTCTTTCTCCAGCCTTATCTAAGCCTGCTAATCTTATGACTCCATTTCACACACCAAAGACACACTCTTAAAAACATACGGACGTTGTTCTCCATGTTTCCTTAATGCTCTGTGCTTTCAGCGAGCCAGGCAGACTGAGTCTGTTCCTGGCACACCACTCACACGCAGTCAAGGCTAGGGGTTTCCGTTCACCAGGGCAGGGATCCCCTCCTTTCCCCACTTGGTCCAGGAGGATGGGAAACAGCAGTAAAGACGGTTCTTGTTTCCCTCCAGCTGGATTGGGTCTGGGTTCTCTGGGTAAAGGCTCATCCATCTACTTAAAGGAGAACTTCCTCTACTTCCAACTCCAGAAGAAGAAAGTTTAATTTCTAACCAAATCTGCATAATCTGGAAGATTACTCACCACTCTATGAAATGACTCTTATTTCTGGAAACAGGACTGGGGTAGTGAGGTAAGAAAATTACATTTTTATGTTTTATATGCCTGTACTATCTGATTTTTTTTCCAAAAGCATTTGTTACTTTTGTAATTTTTTTAAAAAATAAATACTTTTTAAAAGAAAAATTTAAAAGGGAAAAAATATGGAGACCATCTGGGCAGCAGGAACAGCACTCCTTTGGACATCTGTATTCCAGCCCCTGCTGACGGGGGCTCCCGCTCTCTGCCAACAATCCCGAGAGCTTAGAAAAGGCCCTGGTCTCCAGAGAGACTGCAGCCCTGGGGGACACACCTAGAGGACAGCCTGGAAAGTCCCTGAGCAGAAGACCCAGCCCAGGCACGCCCGAACTCCTGCCCCACACAGTCAGAGACAACACATGTATGTTATGTTCAGCTGCTAAATTTGGGGCAATTTGTTATGCATCCAGAGAAAACGAAGACACCATTTATACCAAATTCCCAGGAATATATGTTATATCCATTAGGGAGGAATTTCCATGTTTATATGTAAAAAGTGTTTTTGAAACTTCAAATAAATATGTAAATGTTAACTAGTACTATTTTCATTTACTTGCAATATTTTAAACCAAATATACTGTACATATTTTGAGTACCTTTCATAAATGCATCTAATCCCATCCTTATGGGGATCTTAAGTCCAACGCTAACTTCTAAAAATTAAGGCAATTTTTATTAGACTTTTAAAGCAGTTACTCTTACATCTACAATTAGTTTAAGGTCCTAAAATTGGACTAATTCAGATCTCTATACCTGGATGATACCCAACCTAACACCCAGATAGCAAACAAACTAAACCTACTGGTCAGCACCAAAAATACTTCTTTGTCAGGGAACAGACATCTTGGTCCTTTTGTTTCCAAATTTGCCACGAGCCTTATTCTCGCTTAAATTGCAGCTTTCCTGTTCCTGAACAGAACCACAGTCCTGACCAGCCACCCTAAAAACAGCACCGTGTCTGGCCGGGTCCCCTGCATCACAAGTCTCCATGAAATCCTGCCATCGCTCCATCTGGCGGGCTGGGGTGGAGGCCGGAAGAAGGTCTGACAAAGGACAGAAGGAAGACAGAAAAGCAGCACTGCCTGGGGAATGTCCCAACCAGCGTTTCCCACCACAGAGGCTGCTAGACTGAACGGCACGTCCTGCAGCTGGTCCCAGCTTGAACTGCTTGCTGCCAAGGGGGAGGAATAAAAGCAAACAGAGTCCTGACCTTGCCCGTTCCCCCACAGGTCAACATTCCCTCTATGGATTCTCACCTGACCCTCCTCCATCTCCGACTGAACAGCCCTTACTGCCAAGACCACGTCAGCAGCTGGAACTGCCCCAGATTCAGAGACTCCGGCTGGGTTAGGAACCAACTCAGGGCTTTTTAAACAAGCGTGTGAGCCTAGCTCTCTGCAAAGAAGTGAGTATTCCTGGAGCACACACTTGAGTATCTTTCATAAAAGTGCCTGATGTCAGATTTGCAGGGATCCTAATTCAGCACTAACTTCTAAAAAACTAAGGTAACCAGACTTTCGAAGCAGTCCTCTTACAACTACAATTAACAAATTCTAAAACTGGGCACATTTAGACCTCTATATCTAGATGATCCCCACCCTGACAATTCAGGTAGAAAGCAACCCAATCCACCTGTCAGCACCAAAAATAGTTCTTACTCTAAAAAGGGCTAGAGGAGTACATTAGACTAAAACAAACCTGTAGGCATTAGAGAATAGAATAATGTTTGGAAATACTTTGGAAGCAAAGGTTGCAACAAAATTTTCCTAACGTGAATGAATTTCAACTGTGCCCAGAGTGCCTAGGCACCTGCTTACTCTTCTCTGCCATCAGGAGTTCTCCTATAGAAAAGGGTGAGAAGCACACCTTTGGGTGCACTTGGAGCCTAGAACTCAAACAATAAGTGCTTCTCAGGAGGCACATCCTTCAGAGTGGTATCGACATCGACATGTGATGTCATTACAAAATTCCCGACCAAACCTGTGAGGGTCTTGCAATACATGGCCATTTCAGCATCCATTCCCCTCTTCCTCTTCCTAATATGTTGAGAGATATATTTGGTTGGGTATCCACCCCCTTACACACAGCCCATCTACATTGGAGGAAACCTGACCCTCCCCAAATCCTAGGAGTTAGACATCATTGTCTTAAACCACGCAATTCATTCTGGTCACCTGACCACAGTCAGTAGTTTGAAGAGTGGATGTGACTCAGGTGGCCTACCCAGGGCTTCAGGGTTAGCACATAAGAGGATTCCAAAGAATTCTACTTCCACAATCAGATCTGTTATGAATCCTCTACAGAGCTGATAATTCATACCTAGAGGGAAAGCAACCTCTTGTGAGAACTCTATGAAAGTAGGGACTATTTCTTATCTCTAGATATGGGGCAAGTGGGGTGACAGAAGACAGGACGAAAGAACAAAGACCCCATGACTGGGAGCTGGTTCACAGGGGGCTGCTAAGGCCACGGATTTTAGCCGGTTCAAAAGTCTGAGTCGAGGGCCCTTCTGTTCACTGACCACCCTTTCAACCATAGTTTCTAAAACTATGGCTGTTCAACATGTTCGCCTAATGGGTCTTCGGGGAGCATCACCCACTTTTATAGAATAAAACAAAATTATAAGACTATAGCAGAGATTGTAAAAAAAAATACTGCACCTTCGTTTTCTGAGAAAGAATTAAAAAAAAAAACAAAGTGAAGTACCAGACAGTAAACTACTGCGTATCATACTAACTTGGCCTTCAGCATCAAGCTAAACAATGTTACAGCAACCCATGAACAAAAGCAAAAGAGAAATTATTACCAGAGTAAGAGCCAAAAACAGATTTCCCAAGGGTGATACACAAGACATGTGAGGTTGCTGAGGTGTGATAATCAAATTGACTGTACAGTATTGTTTTAATTTCAAAAATGATACCTGCTTGACTTAACAAGCCTGCTTAAAATTAGAGAATGCCCAACCCTCCAATATGATGAGTATTTAAAGTTACAAAATGAAGGTGTTCATCCCATGGAAACGATAATCCTCAAGTACCATGGAAAACATTAATTGATCTGAAAACAGAAAGCAATTTTCTGCTTCTGTTTTATGCCAGAAAGGGTATTCCTAAAATAGTTACAAAATAAAACTATGTAGGGCTGAAATCAGACATTTTGTCTGCTAAAACCTCATGAATGTTAACACTCGGCATTTGGTTAAAAGGGGGATTGTTTTATTTTTAGTGGGCACAACAAATCAGGGATTTGAAAGCATGTAATGTTCTACTCTCCATTCTATTTTCAATGCACCTAGAAGTGAAATGGGCTTCTCAGAGCCAAAAAGAAAAACAATCAGCAACTTTAGCTACGATCTAATTGATTCCCCCTTATCTCCATCTCAGAGACCAATGTTTAAAGTGCCTTGTACTTGCTATCAGACCATACTTGGAGTCAAAACTGCAGAGCTGTAAGGTTTCCCACTGAAAGCCAAACTGCTGCGCTCCGAGGGAAGGCGACACCGGGCCTCACTGCCAACCCGAGCAGTCCCTCTCCCCTGCTCGCAGCACCTCACACCACATCTCTGCACTCAGGCAGGGGTCCAACCAGCCAATGACTGTCCCCCGAGCAGGATCCACATATCTCCTGTTACTGTCAACGGCCCCCCACCTCCAACGATATCCATCAACAACGGTGGAAAGTTCAATCCCCAGATGGTGACTTTTAGTAAGAAATTACCCAAAGTTATCCTTGAAACACGACTGGCTATCCGGAAAGGGAAGCAACACGTGACAAAATAATATGGCTGTGCATATATAATTTTTTAAATATATGAGTTCCACAAAAGTTATAACTGACCCCACTTGTCACCAGGTATGACCTCTACTTCCATTTACTTATATCTCCTCCTATTGTCTGTCCACATATTAACAGGAAAATATGAAGCATGTCCCAATAATCCCATTCCTCTCCAGACACCGACACACGGTGGAAAGCGGAAGAACTCAGGAGCACGGCAGGATCTACTAAAACTACGTCCTTCCATCCAACCCATCCTGCGTCCGCCTCAGCCACTGGTCCAGGGAACCAGCGCCCCATTTCCTTCGTTTAGTTAACGATGCATCTCTACCTGAACAGATGCAGATTTCTGTGCTTCGTACAAATTCCTGAAAACTTGAATTTAAATATATTTTTACTCATATTTTAAATGTACTTAAGGAACTTGACAGTTAAAGTAATTAAGTGGAATCCTTTAAGAAGAATGTTTACGACAATGTCAAGTTTCTCCTATTATTGTATGTGTATACGTTTTCATTTTTGTATATGACATTATACTTTTGCATAGCAGGACATGACTATTCCCAAACCTCCAGGGACCAAATAAATATTGTTTATCTGGTCGTTTGTTCCTGTGTCTACTAACTACAATTGTCAAGAAGGTTCATATCTTTTTGACAGTTCCCTGCCTCGAATTCTAATGAGCAGCTTCTCAAAGAGTAGACTGCTAATCCTATGAAAGCATCCAAGAAGATGCCTACGGATGTTAAAACTCCTCCTGAACATGTGGCCCTCGGGAGGCAGAGATATTCTTCTGCTTGCCTTAGAAAGCCCCCAACATCCAGTGCAACCTCTGCACACAGCTGGCACTCTGTCGGCACCACATGAAAAGCAGACTCACTTGATTCTAATCAGTATTGCTCATGTGCCGAAGGAGCAAACACAAAACTCTTTCTGAGGGTATGAATGAATACCTACGGACTCTGATAAACATTAAAAAAAGAAAAGGGAAAGGAAAGAAAGAGAGAAGAGTTTGAGGGGCAAAAAGCTAGCTCTCTGCCACAAAATACAAAGTTAGACCCCACACAGGACTGTAAGTGCACACTCACATATATTTCGTTATGGTCAAAGCGCTTCTTGAGGTTGTTGATGAAGGACTCCTCATTGAGAGGTTCTAAAAGAACCATATCTCCAACTCCAATCATATTGTCCAGCAGTGATGTTTTCACCTCCATTTTGGCCATAGTCTCCAACTATAGAAGAGATAAGAAAAGGGTTAACCTAAATGAGCAAAATTATTTCAGGTGTGTTATTGGCGCCACTGGAGAAATGAAACACTGGTAGTTGCAAATGGCTGTCACCTGTCTCACAAATATCATAACCTCCCCTCCCTATAACCTATGTCAGAAGCCTCTGAGACAGTTACAGTCGCTGCCACACCACTGGAAGCCCCATTTGCCAACCTGCTGACACGAATGACCCTCCCTCCTAGTCCATCGTCCCAGGCCAAGTCCATGTACAGAAGGAGCCACTAGGAAGCCAGGGTCTCCGTTTTCCTCTTTAGACCCTTCCCTCTCCCCAACCGGAAGCACAAACCTCTAGCAAGAGCACCCAACGCATCCCTTTCCACCAAACCTGCATGCCAATGTCAGCGTCCACCTATCCGAACCTGCTCCCCCAAGATGACACCCCCCAGTGTTCCATGATGATGTCCAGGAAGCATTTTCCCAGGACATAATGGATGTTAACATTTACTGAGTACTTGCCACAAACTACAGTGCATTAAGAACTTTATATGAATTAATTAATGTACCCATCACAATCACTCGGTGAGATAGGCACTGTTACCATTATCCTCATTTAAAGATAAGAAAACTCAGAGAGATTAAGAAATGTTGCTTACTTAACAGTGCAATACATTTAGTGTTAAAGAACTCAGTCACCACTTACAACCTGCACCAATGGGGGAAATTTCATTCAGGTGTCAACACTGACTTATAAAAAAAGGGCACAATCCAGTTGTAAATCAGAGGTTGCCTATATAATGGAACTTACCAAGAATGACCTCAATGACCTCATTCCAAAAGATACACAACCAAAAAGCAAAATAAAATTAACATGCATTGAATATTCATGTACCCAATACTGAGGGAAAAGTACATTTTTATTTTTTTCCATTATGGAGTCACTCAGTCATATTATATCTTATAAAGGCTGGTCTACTTCCTTTAAACTTAGCAATTTAAATAAACATCCTCCTACTCTGGTCTAGAACTTCTGGTAGGCCTCCGAGAAGCAACAGAAACTACATTTAGTTGGGCAAGGAGGGCCAGGAAAGTCTGGGAATTATTCATTCTTTATTACTAATTACTAGTGATTTATATGAATTCACAAACATATTTTATTTCTGACCAGATTTTAAAAAATTTTAAGTATGCACTGAAAAGTCAAAAAAAGAGACCAGGAAGAGGCAGAGGTTCTTCCATCTACACAAAGAACCAGTAAGGAAGTATTGAATATTCAAATGAAGAAAAAGAGAGTTAACTCTTTTGCTAAGGCAAGTTTTTTTTAGTTTCATGCCCACTACACCTGGAATGAACCGCCCCAGGTATGGCTAAAACCCAAGGAGACAGTAGCACTAAGAACCGTTTCGGCCAGACTCTACTTCAAAACAAAGTAAGTGGGGAGTGGGGACCCCACCATTCTCCGCAGATGGAGTGGAGGCCAGGGAGAGACCTGGTCCCCGGCCAAGTCCATGGAAAGACTTGCACAGGAATAGGAACATGAGTGCCCAACCTTTGTCACAATAAATTAACATTTAAATCAAATTTCAAGTTCTCAGACTGGCGAAATGCCAACAGCACTCTAGCTGAGATTCATTACATATAATTTGGCAGATGAGAGAAGGCAGCTTAGGGATTAAGGGGGGTGTCGACCTGAGATGGGTTTCAAAAATAACCACCTCAAACCAGCAATTTCAATTAAGCAAACAGGCTGACTAGGAACTCTTTGCCCTGGGGTGAGTTCCTGTACATTGAAGTCTATTTATGGAAACAGCCACAGTAAGACAACACTTCACTGCAGGTACCAGTCGTTAAGCAGCCAATCTTCCTGTCATTACACCTGCTTCACCATCTTTGCAAATATAAGGTCCACGCAGGTTTGTATGGGTACGAATTTTTACACTTCTAGCCCAACTTCACAATCCGGAAGTGGGAAGAGGGCCAAACAAAGGCTGAGTTCCAGGCAATCCGTAAAAGTAAGTTACAGACTATTAGCAAAAGTGGAAAACTCTGAGAACACAACTCTGTTGCAAACCAAAATACAATAAAGTCAACCAGCTGAAGAGGTGATACCTACGTCCATTTGGTCATTCAAGTACAGTTGTGGCTGCTGCATTGTCTTTTCAGCAGCTGGGGAGGAGAGGGGGCACCGCCCTCACTCTCGCGGTGAAAACGGGATGTTGAGAGGCCGGTGCACAGGTGTGACCCTATCTCCCTGTACCTGGACTGAGTTTCCTCATTGTGACTTCCGTCTGCAGCCTTGGTTTGGCTCACTTTGACATCTCAGTGACATGAGTTGGTATATTTGCTCCACCAAAAGAAACTGACTTTTTGTCTCTGGAAGAGCGATGTTTACCCTAAGAATAAATGTCAGACTCATCTGCTGACTCGAGATCTCTGTAAACTACCAGAAGCATTCACACGGGAAAGTTAAGTGGGAACACATGTAGAGCACGAAAGATGCTTGTGTTTGACACATAGATGGGAACACCGTTCCTTCCCAGGACCCCCATGGGAATCCTTGCTGTTCCAGGGAAGCCAGTTCTATCCCTTGTTCCAGGAATGTAGCACGTGGTCTAGACTAAGACAAGTGACACATTTCCATCTCCCAGTCACAGTTCTCGATTCATGGCTAGTCACAAGACTGAGCTGGCGGCCTGGATCATTAGGACAAAAATTCTCTCTCTCTCCGGATGTCATGATTTATAGGCGTGATACTTGGAACTGCTGGGACCATGTCTGCATCCATGAGAGGGCCAGCCTGAGGAGGACAGCAACACAGGGAAGAGGGCAGGGCAGGAAAACATCTCAGAAGAGGATTCATGTCAGAGCACTCATGACCCTGTTTAATGACTTCACCAACCCCCGGATCAAACTGCACTGGAAGCCCAGCCCACTGCTCTCAAGTTCTCAGTCAAGGAAGCCAATTGATTCTCCTTGTAGTTAAAGCTGTTTGAGTCGGACCGTCTGCTATTTGTAACAGAAAGCATCTTACCTAATAACAGAAGCCGGTACCAAGAAGGGGAGTGGTATAAGTAATATGCTAACAAGCCCGGACCGACCTGAGCCAAGGCCACCAGGCAGATGGCAGGAGGACCTACTACTACCATGGCCTGACAAGATGACCACTTTTGATATTTAATAATAAAACAGACGATTACACCATGGCCTGTTGTGTCTTACGACTTGGACCTTGTGCCTGCTTTTTTAGCGAATTTGAGACAAATTCAGATACCAGAGTGTGTGTTGGCTATGTCTTAAAGATTACAAGAAAAAGACAAGCAGGCTGTGAAGCTGGCCTGTCTGAAAGCCAGAGAGAACATATGGTCTCGCTAAGGAGAAGCCCTTCTGCCTGGAGCGGGGAGGTGTGACCTATCCAGAGCGCCAACCGTCTGTGGCCTGAGAAAGGGACAGCACTGCCGCCACCCACGAAGCTGTAACTTCCGGAGAGGCACCACCCGGTCGGTTGCCTCTTACACTTCTTACCTGTGCCCCAGGAGAGTCTATTCACCGAGAGCTAAAACGCCCTGCAGAGCCCCAAGGCCAGGTCCACGTGCCCAGAGACAAGCTCGAAGACCAGGTTCTAGATTCGACAGCTTGGGAGTTGGCAGTATCTCTGGTTTTGGTTACTCGTCTATGGAAGCAAATAAACCTTAAAAGCCAACAACATTTTTAAAGGATCTATACTGCCAAAAAAAGTCTGGCTGACAGTGAATGACTTACAATTGCTTGATCCTTAATACAATCAACTCCAAGAGCTCCCGCTCATAACAACAACAACAACAAAACCCTGCTAAAACAGTGCAGGCCCTGACAAAGCCATCTTCCCCAGTGCTCACCTTAGACATGGCACAGAAGACAACGGTCAAAGGAGATCTGAAAGGACAGAACCTCTGAAGAGGGGATGGCTCTGTGTCCAGCCATGCAAAGAGAGTTGCATTACACTGGCCGGGGCATTTTATTTTCGTAAGCCTAAGTACGGTAAGAAAGGTGTTACGCAAATGGATGTTGGGCAGCCAAAGGGGAGAGCCATAACAGAGACTTGTCCTTTTTTTTTAAGGGGACACTAACCAGTATACAGTCCCGTTCCTATTTGCACCTAATCTCACTTTCAGGGAGTCCCCAGTAAACTTGGGGTAACAAGTAATCTAGTAAGAAGCAGCACCCAACTCCCACTACACAATTCAAAGGAGTGAGATCTGCTCTCACGCCACCCCAAGCAACATGGCTTATACGCAGCCAGTCACATCCTCCTGGGACCTGGAGTCTGGATGGATGAATATGAAAGCTGGTGGTGTTGGCTGGAGGTTAGACTCAGCAGGCACTGTAGTGAGAGCAGCAGCATGGCGACCAGCATGGCTTCTGCAAGGGACCCGGCAGCCCAGCCCTCCAGCCATTCCTCGGTTCCTGCCTATCTTCCAAGTTTGTATTCTTGCTGGTCTTCCAACCTCTCTGCAATTCTGTGAGTCTCTACATCATTTCTGCACTGCAAGCAACCAAGATGCCTAACTGGCGTAAACATGAACTACAGTGTCCAACATATCATACTATACTACTGTTAGGTCTTCATTATTATATACAACCTGACCTCTTTCTCCCACCCATGGTGAAAGCAATACAAAATACTGGGGGAGCCTTGGAAAGAACCACAGAGGAGACTGGACGCAGGGTCTCTTTGTCTACGGGTGCTGATTTAGCTAACCACCTGCGCACCAACTGATGCTACGTGACTCCATGGCTGCCCCAGCTCTTCCCACCTGCTCGCCCAATAAAAAATACATATAATCACAACTGTTCTTTCCCCCATCTACCACCTATATTTCAACATACACCAATTTGTTCACTTGTATCTTTTAAGTGTAAAAACACCACTTAAAATATTGAAAGTATCACTTCAAAAATTCCTCGAAATCCAAGAGAATGCAGCATAAACATCCTCCTATACCATCTTGAAATGGTCATCTGCAACATAACATTTAAATATAAGTAGTCCACTCCAGTCACCAACTTTAAATTACAAGTCACCTATCATGTTAATGTCATGGTACTCGGGAATGTCAAGACCAGCATTTCCCAACCCAACAGTCCCACACAGCAGGTGCTAAATGACACAGGAGCACACCCACAGGAAGTGCAAGGTCATTCCACTGTTTGATATGAAAACAGCAATGCTGGAAAACTATTCCAAATTAATCACTGAGGCTAAGCTGAAATATAGCCTCTGGTGGTCTCCCAAGTTATTCAAAGTTCTCAGGGTAACCACATATGAGAACAGGTGCATATTTTTAAGTTATAACAGTTGTCCTGTAGAATTTGAAAGAACATTCGCAAATCAGACCTGAGATTGCAGTGACCACAAAGATCCATATTAAGTTGTGAGCATACTTTTAAATTTGAAGGAACTTTTTTAAAGCAAAGTCATGGAAGCCACGCTTGCAGGAAAATTTAAGGAAAGCAGGAAACTACTGCTTTAATAATTGTAGATGAGGACGCTTACGCATCCATTGGAAGGTCATCAACACTACACGTCAGACAGCACCTTCAGGGAGCCTCCTCAGCACACCAACAATCGTTATCGCCCACTGCAGTTCCACTCGTTGACCTGCCTGTGTGCAGGTACTGTGTGCACGATAGCCCCTATTCTACAGAATCAGCTCCTTGGTGTCAAGAGTCGCACCTTATTCATCTTTATTTCCCCAAAGGCACAGTGCACAACCTTTTCGCACAAGGTAGGCATTCAGAGAAACACGAGGGAAAACCAGTATGCAAATTTATGACTGACAAGGGAGGCATTCAATAATGCACATTCTCACAGCTGCCAGGGCCAGAGGCGGGGTAATGGCGGCAGCTCCAAGCCTCTTTGATCCACTCCTCCAAAACCAGAATATTGTCAACAAAGGGCAGGAAACAGAACTGAGCTATTTGGGTCCCAAAGATGAGATCACTAATGCTTTTAAGCACAACACGAGAAACACATTTAAGTAAGCAAACGGGGCCAACGTAGCAAGATTTCATGAACAAAATAAATCTTAGCAAATCCCGATGACAAAACAAAGGCAAAAGAGGGGCCAAGTCTATAGGAGGCGATTTAGTACCTAACAGAATGAGCTAAGTGACTGAGAAAAACTGGAATTTCCTTCCTAAATCTTTTAAAACAACACAAAACCTCATCTTGGAGAGCAGTTAGATTAAATTTCCATTCAATTCAGTTCAACCACCACTTCCAGTGAGTCCCGTTGGTCTCTGGGATTGTGTTAAGTGTGAGAGACACATCATGAATAATCACTGTACGTCCCCGGCCCCATTCCAACCCCCAGGAGCTCGAGGTCCGGCACCAGTCAAGAAATGAAAATAAGCAACTTTTGAAATTTCAAGTGATCTTTTTAATGATGAAAAGAAATGCATGTTCACTATAGAAAAAAATCAGAAAAATGTAGCAAAAAAAAAAAAATAAGCCAAATTCAATACATTCATGCTTTAGCCTAAAAAATCCTTTGGATTCACTAAACTCTTTATGAAACCTGATTTTTATTAACCAACCAACTGGCCATCATTTCTGCCTTTATACATTTTGATGCAGGTATTTCTGCCATAGGGTGGGACTGTGACACTGCGGAGCTACAGCAACAACACCCCAACACTTACAAACTCAGCCAAGCTGCATGGCCATCTGCCCCTCCATTCTTTACTTTATCCCCTCCCCCATACGAGCAACCCATTCCATCAACAGCCTGCCCACCAATCACCTCAATCATCTCTACCACAGAGCAGTGTCTAACATCTGAAAACAGGTTCAAAACTTGTATCTTCCACCATTCCATACCAAAATACAAAAAAAAAAAAGTCCACAAAGTACAACTGACCCAGTGTCTCATCCTTGGCCTCTCCCTTTCTCCTACTTCTTCCCCTCATACCCAGCCTTTTTCATTGATTACATCGCCTTCCTCACTCCCACTTCCATCCCTTCCCTCCGTTCCCCCATGTGACTGCATTTCTCAGCCTTCATACCTCACCCGGAAAGCGGGAGCCTTCACAACGGCCTCTCTGCCTTGTTGGGCCACCACAGCCTCTGCCAGCCCTCCTTCCCCAGGCCATGAACCGCACTGCCCAAGTTGCCTTTCTAAGTCACAATCTGATCAGGTAAGTCCTGCTTTAAATCCTTCCATAATGCTCCAGTGTCTTTAAGACAATATTCAAATACCTTAACAGATTCTCAAAAAAAAAAAGAAATAAAGAATTTCCATAGGACCCAGCAATTCTACTCCAGGGTATGAAAGCAGGGATTCAAACAGCTATCTGTACATCCATATTCAAAGCAATAGTCAAAAGGTGGAAGCGACTGAAGAATCCATCAATGGGTGAATGGATAAACAAAATGTGATGTACACGCACAATGGAATATTGATCAGCCTTAAATAAGAAGGAAATTCTGACACATGTACCACATGGATGCAACATGGACAAATATCGAACGGCCCCATTTACATGAGGTACTAGAACAATCCAGGCCATACAGCCAGAAGGTAGAACAGTGGTTACCAGGGGCTGGAAGAAGAGGAAACAGGAAGTTGTTTAATGGGTACAGAGTTTCACTCCGGCAAGACGGAAAAAGTCCAGGAGATGAATGCCAATGATGGTTGCACAATAATTGCCACTTAATGCCACTTAAGTATACACTTAAAAAGATTGTTGGATAAATTGTATGTGATACATACTTTACCACAATTTTAAAAATTCCTTATCAGAGGTCACACGGCTGCACAACCCCATTCAACTTTCCTCTTTAGTCCCGTCTTTCCCTGGCGAAGGCCACTGCCCCCCCCCCCCCCAGCAAACCTCACATGACACACAAACATGCCAAGGCCACCACTGGCTGCCTCGACCAGCACACAGTTACCTAACTAGGCCGTGGGTGTGTACCTGCCCAAACAATATCAGCTTACGAGGGCGCAGGGACTGTCAGAGGGCTGTGAGCACTGGACAAGGACGGTCCCTAGAAGGAGGGGACAGGGTGTATCATCCCGGGGAGAGGAAGCCAGTCTGCAGAGAGGAATGAAACACACACGCGCAGAGACAAGCAGTGACGACAGACTTCACAGGACAGACAGAAATGCTGCGTTAGGTCCTGAGACAGGCTCCAGTTGTAGGTGCTTGAAAGCTTCAGCTGAGCTGCTTGTCTTTTAAACAAACACCCCCTGACTTGAACCCGTGAGTAGACGGACACTCCTCACAGGCAGCATGCCCGGAGCAAGCCAGTACACCCTGTGAAACTCAGCTCGCTGTCTCCTGCACCCACCCCACGCCACCCTGGGGAGGCTTGAGTTCTCCACGTGCGCGTCCCACTGACTGGCAGCACATGGGTCTCTGGTATGGAGAACGAATGAATGATGTGCAGCGGAGAGACTCAGGCCCTTCCTGTTCCCATCATCTCTACCCTTCCCTCCACATCACAACTGACCGAGAATGATTACAGAGCCTTAGACGACACACCAAGAACATAAAAGACCAGGAAAGACTCAGGCTAGAAACCAAAGGGCAAGACACTTTCTCAGTATTTATCAACTAAAAGGGCAAGGGGAATAAAAACTGCATTCTCTAAAACAATTTACTCAAACAGCATGGTTTTCAAGAGAGTCGGAGCTAGCAGGCCACACAGAACCGCACGAGGTGCCAACCACACGGGGTGCCTTGAAGGGCTCCCCAGAGTTTATATTTGGATCCTGCCATGCAGTTCCTCTGAGAAACTTATTCATGGCATTTACTTCACACAGTACAGTTGTCAGATTTTCCAATCCTTTATTCCGCAGTTAAAGCTACTACATACTGAGTGTTTCCCCGCTTCTTCTAAAGCTTTTTGTTAAGAGTATTTAATAGACTGCTGGTAGGATGGCTTCTGTAGAACCTTGGATTAAGGGGGGGAAAAGCAGCCCACTCCTGGGCAAGTTCCATACAGTAAGTTGTTGACTTGTGTTCAAACTCTGGATGACACACAGGACACGAAATTATCAGGCAATGACAAAATGGAATAGATTTGAACTGGGAGTCAAAAACAAACAGCTGCAAGCAAACGGGAGCCCACAACTCGTGAAACAGACTCCAACCTTCCAAAGTGCTGTGACGAGGAAAGGCAGTAAACTCAGCGTTCTGGTTATTACCCAGGGATGCCTCTGCACAGGCAGAGAGGGGCCAGGAGGCCCCGGTGTCCATGTCAAGGCCTGCTCTGTCTGGGCGTGGGAAGGCTGGCCTTATCGGCCGAAGCCGTCAGCCAAGAGCTGGGCTGCCCTCAGTCCCAGCACCGGCCAGTTACTAGGTTTGAATTCAGATAGCATCTAGAACTTTACAATTCATTAAAGTGACAGGTGAGAAAAGCCTTTTCCAACTATGGAAATGACAAATACATTATCTAGACTAATAAGAGGGATTGCTGTGTCAAAAATAACAGTGGCTGCTATGACAACATTGAAGGTTTGGGATTATAAGCTACAAACCATCCTTTCTGGTGTCTGAGCAAAATGTCTGAGGATCCCAAGCAAAACCTTCTTTTCACAGAGAGAGAAATGGACCCAGGTGTTGCACATCCGGTTTCCGAAAGAGCCAGGGCAGGGAGGGAGCTTTCCTGACCTGGCTGGGAATAGTTTTTCATACGTATTATGTTATACACACCCTCCAATCGAATTCCTAAATCACCAAACTTTTCAAAATACCCCTCAGTTTTTTAAAGAGAAGCTTCATTTCCACATTGGGAACAGGTAATTTCCTACAGAATTTTTGTAGCAAGAACTTACAGAGAGAATTCCCTTTTGATCAACCCCAATATGGGACGGCAAAAGCTTTGGATCACAGACCCAGACTGAAATCCAAGAGCATTCTGACCTGAAAACTCGGGGATGACCACCTCCAGTCCACTACGAGATTATTACACAGGCTGACTGAGAGAAGGCTGTCACTGGTTCCTTCCCTTCCCAATGTCATCTCTGCCTCTGATCCTGAAAACCTCCCTGACTCTTCCTGTGTAGTCTTCTGGCAAGTGTGTCCGGGTAAATAACCCAGAAAGTTGCCTCATTTGCGACAGACATTTCATGGGGTTCAATACCCCGAGGAGGAAACGCAGCCAACAGCTCTGCCCAACGAATGGTCAGTACCCCAGAGAAAGCTCCGCGGAGTCAAGGCAGGAACAACTGCCAGGGCGCAGGGCCCCTTCAGGGAATGACACCCACTGCCCAGACTTGGTCTGAAAACCACCCCCGGCCCTTCTCCACCCCGCCCCACTCCGACCAGCTCAGCACTCCTCACCAGCCAAAATCCTAGAAGGTCCAGAATGAACAGCAAGCAGCCCTAGCTTTCGGGGGAACCCACGGTCATGCTATCCTAATCACACTGGATGTCAGAATTAATGAGCTCATGTCTGAAAAGGCCTATAAGTCCCTGTGGGACAAAGTAGCCAAAAACTATAAACCACTGTTAGAGCCAGAAACACAAACTCAGCTGTTAATTGGGACATGAGATGTGCTAATTATAACCCACAGACTTCTCAATTTCTTCCCTCAAGGCAGAGTTTTAAAATTCCGTGAAGTTGAAAGTGTTTAGCTTGGCAAACCCAAGACCCTGGAACACCTAGATGAACGTAAAACTACTCAAATATACCTGGCACACCCGACAGCTCTGGTTGTTCCCGGCCAGTATGCAGATACCAAATACAACCAGTGATCATTAAGCTGAATCCAGCCACCAGGGAAAACCAGCTTCCTTCCAAATGAACAGACCTGGGAATCAGAGAGTCCCCATCTCGTGCCACGTGCAACCATCCTCGCCACAGTCCTCCTGACCCTTGCCCCCTCCCTTCCCCTCCTTACATCGGTGGGTTTACACTCGGTCAGACCATCCAATCACTCAGCGTACTCCCTGTAATTCAGAGTACAGTGGCTTGCACCTAGTAAGCACTCACACAGGGTTTCTTGCACCCATCAGTTTTGGTGGCCCCTCCAGACTGGTTTTTGAAGACAACTGGCTGAACTAAGCCGCTCACATAAAATAGCCTGGGATACACCAGAGCAGAACTACCTTCTTTTAAAAAAGGAATCGGTCAGGCTCTTTTCAGGGACAACGGAAGGACATGTATGGAATTTAATGCACCCTTGTGGTCTGGCCTAAGGAGCCGGGTTGCGTCTGAGGGGAGCATCAGCTGCTGCTTTCTGCAGCAGACCACAGAGGGAAGAGCGACTGGCACGGCAGCTCCAGGGCAGGCCCCCGAAGACCCAAGTCGCAGACTCAGCTCTGCGGCTAGCTCACAGTGGCACCCTGGGCACACTGCCACCTCTGAGCCTCAGTTTCCCCCAAGAGGTCAACTACATCATCTCCTAAGATCCTGTCCCAGCTTCCATCATTCCTGGATTAACAAGAAAGGCTCAACTCTGGAAAGACTGAGTCCCTGTGCTTGGGGGTGAGAATGCATCCTGGGCCTGGTTATAGGAAACTGTTAAAATCCAAAAATGCCAGCCCACGAGAACCTTTCTGAATGACAAATTTACTCAGAGGTAAAGGAAAACAGCCCTCTTTATTCTGAGCTCACCGGGAAAAAAACAATGTATTAAGGGTAACCACACACAGCCCGGACAGAAAAGCACAGAATCTGAGGCACGTGTGAATGCGTCCTCTGTGTTTACAACGACGTGGTCAGCTGCAAATGGCATTGCCTGTCTTAAAAACTTCGTCTAGTTGTGAAAGCAGGAGGGGATCTGAAATTAGGTAAACTACATCGTAAAAGAGAAAAACACACACTGTTCAACAATGCGTCTTCAGCAACGCCTCTGTGCTTGTGTTGCAGGAAAGTGCTCCAGATAATAAGAATCCAGAGGACTAATACCTGTGTAATCAGACAGAGATGTTTGCACATTTACATTCGGATTTCATGAATGTTTGTTAGTTGAGAACTGATCAAACAAAAATAGCTACGATGTTCAAAAAAAAAAAACTGATAATATAAATTGAAAAGGCAAAACTACATTGTCATTTAAAAAGAATTTTTAAAGAAAATGGCTTAACAACAGTGGGTTATTTCAACTAAGCTGATTAAAATCAATCATGTCAGAATTTGGAAGTATTTTCTGGGGCAATTATTGCTCAGTTTTTCTTTTCTTTTTTTTTCTAGATTTTATTTATTTATCTTTAGAGGGGAAGGGAAGGAGAGAGGGAGAGAAATATCAATGTATGGTTGCCTCTCGTGCATCCCCTGCTGGGAACTGGCCTGCAATCCAGGCATGTGCCAGACTGGGAATCGAACCACAATCCTTTGGTTTGCAGGCCCGTGCTCAATCCACTGAGCTACACCAGCCAGGGCTATTGTTTGGCTTTTCTAATGTTGGAAGCATTACTGAATTTAAAATCAAATGCACTGTTATACCTCTCTTACACATCTCTAAATATATTATAACTATATTCTCTAAAGTATTTATGAAGATACACTATAGAGCAAATTACCTATAAGGCATGCCATAACTAAATAATCCTTTTAAGTCACAAATTAAAATGTTCACAAAAATGTGTGTCTACTAAGTTTAAATTTATAAATGTTAACTAAATTTTATAACAGTTCTGCTACTTTCCAAAAGTTCTATAGGATATGGCAATATTTCATATTTATATAAGGATACA
This sequence comes from Carollia perspicillata, assembly GCA_004027735.1. Taxonomy (NCBI): domain Eukaryota; kingdom Metazoa; phylum Chordata; class Mammalia; order Chiroptera; family Phyllostomidae; genus Carollia; species Carollia perspicillata. The sequence continues at coordinate 21,184 of PVKM010011124.1, forward strand.
TATAAATGCCTCACGCATCCATATATACATTTCCTCCCTTGAATATAGCATGCAACTTGTAAAGCTATACAAAAATCAACTTTTAAAGTTAATCAATTTGACCATATATAGAGCCATACGATAAATTTTTCCAAGAAAAGTTTGCAAGAAATAAAATATTCAATATTGAACTATGTTATCATGCCTGATTAAGAAAAGTTCATCCCCTTCTACAAGTATTCTATCAAAAACAAAAAGGTTTTCATATTACAACATTATTACATTGCAAATCATCAAATTAAAAGGCATAAAAATTTACAATCCGCCTTTTATCATGTTTCTCAACAGATAAGGTAGCAAGGCAGATAGATATATAAAAGCCATAGAGAGTTTTTAAGTGACATAATTATAAGGCCCCCTAATTCAGAAATTAAAACTGCTTACCAACTTTTCTTCTCCATTGTTTTTTTCCACTGATTTAACTAGCACATTAGCATTCAGTTCATACGAAAAGGAGAGACAAACATGCGTTGTGACAGGGAGAACACACTAAGTACAACAAATATTTTGCACATAGATAAGAAGGGGAAAGGAGGTCAATATCCTGTGGCCAGGAAGCCGGCCCCAGCTCCTAGCCAGACTGCGGGAGTGACTAACCACGTGGAAGTCTCTGCTGCTCTGACCTGGGCCCCTGGTACGCACGGGCTGGGGGAAGAAAGACTTAGAGACAGGTCTCCCGACTACTAGGCATTAGCCTCCTACCTGGAGGAAAAAAAATACTTAAGAGCAATATAACTAAGAAAAAAATGTCCACATAGGGCAGGTAATTCACCTTAGAGGAACAGAGAGATTGAGTGAGGTTTATCGTTAGAGGCAGAACTATTATCATGATATAGGAGGATGAGATAACGACGGCCAGACAAACAGGAGGAACTTGTTCTTGACTTTTAGAGAATGAGGAGAATGTGGTTAAGCAGAAAAGAACTTTAAAGAAGGAAGACAAGTCCTACGCAGACGACAGTGACTAGACAGAAGATGGCTCGGCCAGGTCCTGACGGCCTTACAGCTGGGAGAAGTGGTAAGCTGAGGCAAGACCGAGGGTGCCCGCCAAGGAGCTTACAGCTGTGAGTGCCGGGAGAGGGGAGGGAGCCTTCCACAGCCCATCTCCTAGGTCTGCCTGCACTCACCACGGATGGCAGCGTGGCCAGAGGGCACCAAGTATGACTGAGGATCGCTGGTGATGGACAGTCGGATGGAAAATAAAGCTGAAGACAAGCATTATAAATAATGGGAGGTCACCACAAAAATCTTTTATTCAAGGATAGAGACAACAAAAGAATGTAAAGGAGGTTCAGTCGGGGACAGTGTGAACCCACTGAGAGGGTGACCAGGAGCGGGAGTGGGACTGCTCTGTGCACTGCGTTACAGGGGGCCAGCCCAGGGGCAATGGCGACTGGCCTCGAGTCAAGCTGCTGTGGGATTGTGCTTGCCCTGAAGAGTACATCTGTCTAAATGCACAGAAGGCACCGTACAAGACAGCAGCCGGGAATCCAGTTGGGGCACAAGCTGAGTAGCTCAGGAATAAGAACTAGGGTAGGACAAATAGGAATGAAAAAAGAGAAAAAAAAACCAGATGAGTCTATCATAAAAAGTGAGAACCTAATTTGATGGAAGGTATAAGAGAGATAGGAGGGCTAAGAAAACTAAAGAGGCTCTCTCGTCCAAGTGCAGAAGGACTGACAGTTTAGCTGGTTGGTTTTTCAAAAAGCCAGATACAGTTGGAAGTCATAAAAAAATGATACATACCTACACATATGCATACCTCACTGCAGGGGACTTTTTGGTTTTAGAGAGAGAGGAAGGAAGACAGAGGTGGAGAGAAAGAGATAAACATTGATGCAAGAGAAATATCTATTGGTTGGCTTCTCATACATGCCCCAACCAAGGATCAAACCTGCAACCTGGCTGGATATGTGCCCTGACCAGGAATCAAACCCACAACCTTTTGGTCTACAAGACAACACTCTAACCAACTGAGCAACACTGGCCAGGGTCCTACACATATTATTTTAAATTAAATCCTATAAAGTTGGTTGCTTGCCACTCTTGTGCTGTAGTGCTGAGGCCTTAAGTACCTGTCCACTGACCATAGTGCCCAGTGGTCTTTCTTTAATCAACCACCCTCGTGGCAGCATCCTCCAGGTCCAATTTCTTTAAAGAAGGGTGGGACTATCAGGACAACTGGGAAGTGATGTGGGGTAGCCTGTATTACTCTTGACAAATGCTCACTACTCCTCTATAGCAGGATTCTACAGCCCTGCCATGCTGAATTCAGGCACAGGGCCACAGAGGCGTCACAGCAGCCCTTCCCTCCGCCACAGGGATCAGCAATGTCCCAGAGGGGGCTCTTCCATCACAGTGTCAGAGCAACACGTAGCCAAGCCCCCACCTGACCTACAATGAACACAGGTGATTGTGGATTGCTGCCTTGAGCCACTAAGATTCTCGGGTTTTACATGACCGCAGCTGAGCCTACCTATCCTGAAAGACTGGCGATATTGGTGGAAATACTTCTATTTCATGAGCCCCCAAATCAGCCTCCCCTAAATCAGCTATCATCATTTTTAGAAACTTACCAGGTGGTTTCCAAACCACTGAAGTGAATTTTCATTGAAACAACTATCTTTCGCACACATATTTAAAATTGTTACATTAAATATAACACATACGACTGCTATAAGCAGGTCTGGCATAAATGCAGTTGAGTCTAGGTGAGCGTCTGTCTCCACTGGTGGGCACACAAACTCAGGAGCTCGTCACAGGGTAGCTCTGAGCATTTAGCATGTTACGGGCACCAACTGGTATATTTTACTCAGGAAGGGAACAGCAACTAATCCAGCAAGTCTGGAGGTCACTAAGAGCTTGTACTGTTTCCTAAAGCTGTGAGCCTAGACGACGCTACAAATGAATAGTACTATCATATTACCAAGTTACAAACCTGGTTGGTTTTCAGCACTATATCCAACTACCATATTTATTCTTCCCCAAATCTACAGTCAGAAGTGCTTAAGTCATTTTTAAAAAAGCACAAAAATAACACTTCAAACCCACAACCGGACATAGTCAAGAGTACAAGGTCACATGTCATTCCAATGACCTGCCTCTTAAAGATAGAAAGAATAAACATGCAAGTTACTATTAAAAACTACATTTGAGTTTCATATTTTAAAATTACATACTTTAAAACTGTTGACAGACCAAAAATGTTCCTCTCAAGGTTGCCCAGCAAAAATCTGGGTACTTCTATTTTAGGTAGACAAATAGTAATTCTATCCATAATTTATGTACTTTTAGAAATCAGATGACCTCTTCAACAAAAATATGAACTTTTATGTAGAAATCATACCAATATATTTCAACGGACTATTGAAAGAAACACCATGTAAACTCATATACACCAGAGACCCCAAAACAACCAACCACAGTTTAAATAACATATACTCACAAGTCAGCTCTGACTTCTTCACCAATACCATGCACAAAAAGACTCCCTCCTCAGCATCCAATAGGATAACCTTACCCTCTACATAGTTTTAATTAAAAAAAAACAAACAACAACAAAAATATCTGCAGAAGAAAGGCGATATTACTGCACCCAATAGAATAATTCTGCCCCAAGACTCAACCGGAATAGCTATGCAACACTCAATCTTATTTTAACCAAGGTAGGCTCTTGAAAAGAAAGGAACCAAAATTAAACTCTCAAGAGAAAACCATTACGTAATTTGTGAAATGAGGTAAACTCAAATATAAGTTTCACTAACCCCTGGTCTAAATGATTGTTCCCACTGTGGGGGGTGTGTGTGTGTGTGTGTTAATGTGTGTGTGTGTGTTTTAAGCTACAAGATAAGCAATCGTGAGGACAGAATTACAAAATCAGTCTTATTATCAAATAAAATTCACTAGCGACTTCACCTGACACACACTTACACCTGAGGAAAGCATACTTGATCACAGGAGACTGAGTGAAGTTGAGAAGCAGTGGAAGACAGACAGAAGTGACTCCAGGAAGAGAAGAGAGCCAAGGTCCAAACCCCGCGGAACCTGGACACCAAGAAACCGGGAGGTGAGAGGTGAGCCCTGGGCAGCACAGGTCACCAAAGCCAAGGGGCAGGTGTGTGACAAGAAGGAGCAGAAGGTCCACAGTGTAGAGGATGAAGGAGCACGGGGCAAGGAGAAAGACAAGTGAGTCATCAGGCTTAGACTCCATGTGGTAGGGGCTGAACTGTGTCCTCCAAATTCTCTGTGTCCCTCCAAAACTCCTATGTTGAAACCCTAACCCCAAGTATCTCAGAATGTGACTGCATTTGAAGACAGAACCATTAAAGAGGCGATCGAGTTAAAAGGAGGCCACTAGGTGGGCCCTATTCCAATATGACCATATGAGGACACAGCAAGGTGGCCACCTGCAACCCAAGAAGAGAGGCCTCAGAAGAAAACAAACCTGCTGACACCCTGAACTTGGACATGCAGCCTCCAGAGGTGTGAGAAAATAAATTTCTGTTGTTTAAAGCCACCCGGTCTGTGTACTCGATTATAGCAGTCCTCACAAACTCATACACCATCTACAACCCATTCTACCAACTACCTACTTCTATGTCTTCCTCCACAACTAGCCCGGACAGCTGCCAATCTTCCCGGGCACCTTCAGCTCACTTGGCACATGCCATTGAAACAGCCTCAAATAAAATGTCACCACCTGTTAGCGGCCTACTGCAACCCCCTCCATGAACCTCTGTCCTGCTCTGGCTTCCAAGTGGCTGCTACTTCCTGGCTGTCCACTTCCTGCCCCCATCACTTCTTACTTTCCTGAGTAACTTTTCTGTCCTCTTCTGGGCACAAAATAACATTCCCCAGAAGTCTATCACCCACCTTCCTCTACCCTCACTCCACCCTTTACGCATCTCTAACAACATCCACAGCACCTTAAACCATACCTAGATGCTGGTGATCCTGTCATCGGAACCTCAGACACTGGCCTGCCCCTCTGCTCCGGGCCCTGCGCTTCAAAGGTCTGCTGAACCACACTCACCACCTGGAGGCCCCACACCCTATCCACTTTGGGCCTGACCGGCCAACCATTCCCGACATGCCGACACCATGCGGGCCAGAAACTTTCCCCAACCCTCCAATCCAGTCACAATATACATCTCCTGATCAAAGAGGAGTACGTAAAATGTTCACACAATCTCTGGCACAATCACCTCATTCTCAATATCTATTGTAAGAGAATCATCCAAAATATGGAAAAGGCTGTATGTAAAAAAAAGTTCATCACAGTATTATATACAACCACAGCAAAGAGACAGAAACAACCCGAATGCCCAATAATAAAGGATGTTTAAGGAAATTATGGTACTCAGTGGAATAATACACAACTATAAAACTTATAGAAAAATAGGTATTCTATGATTATAATCATTTTAAACCGTATAAACAAAACACTTAGAAAGGAATATTTAGAAATGACCGTAGCTGACATTTTAGAGTAGTTGGCTCAAGTGGTGTCTTTTTTAGCTCCATTTTTTCAAACTTTCTGTAATGTCCTTAAAATGATTCTCTAATACAAAATATCCAAAAAACAGTTCTAGTAATTTTGGACTTTCTGAATTAGCTGCTTCTAAGATAAATGGGAAGTTTACTACAGAATTCCCTTCAAATGCCACTCCACCTCCATGACATACCTCTTGCAACATCTAAAGTAAACCCCCACAAAATAAAGTCTCCTCCTAAATCCTGTATTTGTAGCCCTCAGCATGAGATCCTAAAAACTGATCAGCTTCTTCAAGAAATCCAACTGGACACATAACAGCCGCATGACCGTGGAACTGGGCTTGCAGCATCAGCCCCAGTTGTTAGCTGTTCTCGGAGGAAAAGACCACCGCGCACAAGCGGCCAAGAACACAAGCGTAAGGCTGGAAGAGGAACCACAGAAGGAGAAGTGGCCTCTCTATCAAAGGCGTGACAGGCTGGCTGACTGCCAGGTGGGGACGGATGGGCATTTTCTCCATCCAAGGAAGAGAAGCGCTGTCAACGGTGCCACCTTAGAGTTCAGGAGACGGTTTCTAGGTCACCTCTAGAGGATGTAAAATGATGTTTCCTTTACCATTTCACCTATGCCTTGCTGTTTGTTTTTTAAATTGTCAGTAAGTAACAAGTAAGTATTAAGATGGAGCTGACAATCGTACCATTATTTCTTCAACGCTCATGCGCTACCCTTGGCATGCCTCAGCCAAACCCAACAAATGTCTCCTCCTGCATGTGTCGATGTATGTGGAGCGAAACAGGCAAAGCCCCAAAAGTAACACAAGACCTCACGCCCACGCCCACGCCCACGCCCACGCCCACGCCCACGCGGGTCTGCAGTGAAACCGGACAAAGTGGTGCAGGGCAGGCAGGCCCTCCACGACCGCTGCTTTACTCAGGGGTGGAGTGCATATCGTTTCTCATCGAAGCAATTCCCACGACGAGTCCGTCTGAACAGTAAATGCCAAATCCCAGTTCTACCCGTTCCAAAAACCCAGACTCCAGTGTAACAGCACCAGCAGAGGAAGCACATTCATAAATTTGTATGTTACGTTCAAAGTAGGCATTTGTGGTGGGAGATGAAGAACATTATAAATGGTGAAATAAGGTCCAGGCATCATCTTCTCTAAATCCCTTCAACTAGATTTCATATGCAACTGTGAAATGTCAACGACATCAGTAGTTTTCCCAAGTAAATGGCTCTTCTGCTGACACAGGCGAGATCTCTGTCATAGCGTTCCTTGAAATCTGTGTCAGTATTAACCTGAGACCCTCACAGAACGCCACTGCTTAAGAATAAGTTCCTGTAGATGAAACAAACCTAGCTGGAAAGTCCATTTCCTCACTCAGAATTAGACAAGAGGAGGCACGTAAAAGGAAAGTTGGAGAGTTTTTTAAAGAAGTAATTAAAGTCAATGGGCTTTTGAGGAAATGTGTCAGATTTGGCAAAGTTTTCTTTGTAAAAATATATTTTGGTAATTTTCCAGAATTCTGTTCTTCTAATTTGGAAAAATTTAAAATTCTGACACATAACAAAATGATACCAACACAGACAACCCTGAGCAAAACGGGTTCAGAGGGAAAATTTAACTTGAGCCTTCCCTCAGTCTTTTGGCCTCCCAGCCCGATTCCTGCTGCTTTTAGGAGGTCGCGGGCCCCCGGAGTCTACTGAATGCGTAAGCTCACTCATTCATTCTCTCACCCATTCATTCCGCGTGTGACTAAATGAAAGGCAACTTAATTTAGATTTTTGAGGGTAAGAAGGTACATTTACTCTTACAATTAAAAATGAGAAAGAAAATAATCTTTATTTTGAATGCAGAAGTGCAGGCATCATTTCTGCATGACAGCAAGTAAAGAAGAAAGATGGGGTGTTGAAAGGAGGGGACCTCAAGGGGGAGCAGAGTAAGTGGAGACCCAAGGAGACGGAGTAACAGATGGACAGAGGCCCACTCGGGGAGAGCGGGAAGAAACAAAAAGGGGAAATAATGACAGTAAAAGAAACATGCAAAGAAAGAAGAGTTTCACAAGAAGCCACATGCTCATCTTCTAACATGTCAGGATACTTCGGCTGCAGACTCTGAAATACAGCTGCATTTCCGTAACAACGAGCATAAACGCGAGAGCACTCCAGCTGTGCACGCCATTGGGGCAGCTAGAGCCCAGGTGCCCCACCCTCTCCTGCCCACTCCAGTGAGCCATTTAAGCAACGGCCAGCCTGGCCTTTTCTTCATAAGACTTGTAAAAGTCACCCCAATCTACTATACTAACACCACTGCTATTAACATTTTTGGTTTCTTCCTTTGCCATCTTTCTCCCTAATATTTTTCAGGAGTAACTGGAGTCCCGTATCAAGTCATAAATTATATGCACTGCTTGGATTTGAACAGATCTGAGTATCTGGCACTGGGGAGAAGGAGCCCAGGAATGCATTTTCAGGAAAGACTGAATAGTAACTCACATCCACGCTGAGCACTCGCTCTGTGCCAGACACTATTTTAGGCACTAACATGTGTTAACACACTTAATCCCTATTATAACCCAAAGAAGAAGGCTCTACTGTTACCTGTATGTTGCAGGTGAGAAATAGGAAGCAGAGACAGATTAAGTTCCATGCCCAAGAACATGGGCCACTAAGCAGAACAGTCAAGTTTCAAAACCAATACTTTCTCCAGAGCCCAAGCCGTGACCACTGCACCGCACTGCCTCCCATTGAGACAAGGTCTCATCACCACTTATCAGAGAGCCAAGCTCAGATGCAAAGCCTCAGCCAAGGAGCAGCGGATTCTACATGGACCAAGGTGTGTATAACTCAGACTGGACTCCTGCCCGCAGCCCACCCCACCCCATGCCTCCCCATTCACACCCGAGCCCTCACTGGCTGTCTGCAGAAGGTGCCATAGGGAGAGGGGAGAGCCCTGAGCCAAAGGCAGCCCTGCTCAGGGCTTCTCCTGACCTGGGAGCAAGGCCCCAGCCCAGGAGTGCAGAGCCAGGGACACTGTTGTGTCTGGCAGCCACCAGTACCTGGGGCAATGACGACACTGAGACGGCAGAGCAGGGCCTGGGGGACGGACTGTTGTCCCACTGCAGCGACACCACAGCGGTGGCTCTCGCTGAACTCCGGCAGTTTCACTTGAGCAGGAAGGGGCACGTACTGACCAAAAGTACATAATATTTCATGTCATCATTATTTAAGCGGCATTAAATACCACTATCATGATGATCTAGTAAGAAGTAATGACTTAAGTTGATTACTAAAATTTCCATCAATCTACCATTAAAAGCAAGCCCCAGCTCAGGGATGCTGGGCCCATTTTTCCCTGTCGGGAAAGCTCTTCCATCCTCCTCTTCCGGGGCGAACCCATCCTTCAGGCAGCAACATAGCGCTGGTTCCCTCGGACAGGCCCTCTCCTTGCCCCCAGTCTCAAGTCTCCTTTCTCATTCTCACAGCCTCCTGTCCTCTCCTTCACAGCATCTATCTCAATCCACATATACATCACAAATGTGTTCATTTCTGCAAGGTTTCTCTGCCCGCAGTCTCCATGAGAGCAGAAAGCACACCTGCTCTAGTCGCCGTTGGAGACTCAGTGCCTATATGACAGGCAGCGCCTGGCATACACCAGGCACCCGACCATTTGACGAGTGGTTAAATGGATGCATTAAACAATTAAATGTCACCTCCCCTCCTTACATCTAAAAGCGCTGTCTATAATTTTAAAGGTACAGGGAATCATGACATCTCCACGACAGGTTGTTAGTTCGTGCTCTGTTAGAAAAGCCACTGACTTCAGGCTCCAATAACAAGCACAAGTTTACAGGTGAACTTCGTCAATCAAGAATCACCTATACGCAAATACAAAACCAATCCCATTCTTGTATGCTAGCCTCGCCAATCAGAAATGTGTTCAACAATTCCATTCATGATGACCACGAAAGCCATGAAGCACCTTGGCACACATCCAATGAAAGATGTGAAAGAGTTTTACACGTAAAATTATAAAATGCCACTGAAGGACATAAAAGGGCTAAAAACATAAAGGGGCACGTTAGGTTGCGGATGGGAAGCGATGAAAACATAAAGATGTCAATGTAATTCCAGTAACACAAAATTTAAAAGAACAAGCCACACGCAAGAACCCGTGTGAAGGGAGAGGAATGCGATATGCATCAACAGACACAAATACGGAAAACGGCGTTTTGTGTAAATCCCAATAATTTAATTATAATGGGTGGACAATGTGACTTTCCATATTTTGACTATTTCAAATATTTTCTCCTTTTTCAGGTCGTAAAACAGGAAGTGCTATAAGTCCAGAAGAGCAGGAGTCTGGGTAAACGGAAACCATGGGAACAAAGCTGGGTTGTGGAAGGTGTGCAGGTGGACAGGGGGTCGGGGGTTCCAAGGCGCAGGAAAAAGCCAGGAGAACACGGAGGTAAAAATCCCTGAGACATACTGGAGAGTGAAATCAGTGTGAGGCTGACAGAAAGTACCGAGTCCCACAGAAAAGTGGCGAGTCTTGTATGTAGAAATGGGACAATGAAGTAACTCAGCAGCACCCTCCACAGAATGATCCCCAGAACAGTGTTCCGCTGGTCACACAGGTCGGGACGTGTGCACCCTCTACCCCCTCCTTGGAGACTCACGGTGCACAGTGACAAGTGAAAGATCATGAGAAGTCCTTCTGCAAAGAAACCTATTTTAAAATGTTATTTAACAACACCTACCTGGCCAAGGAACCTTTTTTTACATAACACCCACTAACTTTATAGGATTTTTTTTTCCAACCTACTAACTTTTCATGGAACAACCCACTTTGGGAAATGCCACATTCTAGTAACCTGGCCTTTTAAAGGTCTGAACCAGAGAGATGCTTAATGATCTGAAAATAAAAGGCAACAACCAACCAAACCCAATGACTGACTGGATGGGTGCACAGGTCATAAAAAATAGAGAAGTGGTCTGTGGCCAGTGTGGCTCAGTTGGTTGGAGCATCGTCCCATAAACCAAAAGGTCTTCAGTTTGATTCCCGGTCAGGGCACATGCCTGGGCTGTGGGCTCCATCCCAGGTCAGAGTGCATACAAGAGGTGACCAATCAATGTTTCTCTCTCACATCGATATTTCTCTCCCTCTCTTCCTCCCTCCCTTCCCCTCTCTCTACAATCAATAAAAAAAAATTATTCAGTATTTTAAGGTACAGAAGCAGGTGATGCTTCTGAAATCCAAAGTGATAACAATGACAGAAATCCTACCAGCACAGTGAAGACAAAACAGGACCAACTCTTAGGGAATGGGCACCAAGCTTGGATTTGGATGGGTTTGGAAAGACAGCGAATTATGCTCCTAGAAAGAAAACTGAGCAAGAAGTTAAAACACTTTGATGGGGTCAAGTTAGCTTTACGAGCCTGAGCAGGTCTCAAATACGATGAAAAGGTTATAGCAATGACCTTAAAGGCCCTTACAACTTCAACACTACCAACGCAAAAATCTAAACACCAATGAATAATCAAGTTCGACCTCTAAAGAAGATGTAAAATAAATAGAACATAGGATCAAAATAAATAATTCGAAAATTGGAATATATGGATTTAAATATATGGGTGAGAGGTTTTTAAGAGGTTATGTCATTGTGGACGCTTAAGAGACCTCCCTGAAAGCTACAAAGCTATCAAGTCAACTCCAGCCCCCTCCCCCAGCGTCAGAGAATACTTAGTATTCTGTTTCTGCAAAACGCAGATTCCTGAGTCCGACTCAGTGTGGCAGTTCATATATTTTAATGAATGCCTCTCAACACCCTGAAGATTTTCCTCGATGGCTCACCACATCAGAGGTAGATCAAAACTGTGCTCTACGCATTACCAGATTGCCAGGGGACTGCAAAATAACTAGCATGTGGATTGGCATAAGACCAATATTTATAAAAATTAAGCTTTTCCTAAAAGCATTTAGGCTGGACTCTAACATGAATAAACTCTTAAAGCACTTTCAAGGGGAAAAGTGATCAGCTAGGAGCCAAGCAGAACTGCGATGGGAACATTGTGAGTGGGGCTTTAGGGTCTAATAACACGGGTTTGAAAAGGAAGCAGCACTGAGGGAGGAGAGAGAAGGTGAGCACTGGAAAAATGTAAGTAGGGCCAGCAGGAATTCTGTAATTAAGGTTTTTTGAGAGGTTTCTTTTTGGTTAAAGAGTGTGAAAAAACGCTTTCCTGAAACCAGTGAAAACGAGTAGGCAAATGATGAGCACATACACTGTTACAAAGCCAATAATTAACAATCTGTTCCCTTGTCCTTTCAATTCAGTTCTCCAAAACCTCTTCAAGGATATTGAATTCTTTCTTTTTTTAAAACAAGTTTAAAAACGTGTAACGTGCAATTGTGAATTGCATTTTCATTGTAACACAGCAAAATAAATGCGATTTCAAAGCATCTCGAGTCGACGCAGGATTAATTGGAAAGTCCTGGGAAGGCGCAGAGACCCGATGTCTTGGCCTCTTCCAGCTATCGAGGAAAGCCAGGCACCTGGTATTTTTAGAAGCTCAGAGTTGTCATTTATTTAATAAGCAAAAGAGGGATGTCAACTTCCACTTCTCTGTAGATCTCAACTTCTAAGAATATAAATCCATACTAACTCTTTTCTTCTGCTCATACAAAACCCTATTCCCTAAGCCCCAGCTCTGCAATGCCTCTCACTCCATTTCACCCACACACATCAGACCCTGAGCTCCAATTGGAAGCCCTGCAGTTACTATGCTGGGGGCGGGGGGGGGGGGGGGGGGGGGGGGGCAAAGAGCAAACAACCCCCCTGAAATCTCCCACCTCACCATCTGATTCCTGCAGAGAAAGGTGTGACCAGGACAGGGTAAGGAAGATCACCAAGCAGGACTGGCTCCCAGTCTCACACTCGCAGCTGAAGCTTGTCTCACAAGCCTCCCTCATTCGGGGAAGGGGAATGACTGATGGAGGATGGGGAGCCAAGCACAAG
>PVKM010011125.1:0-16024 GCA_004027735.1 Carollia perspicillata
CCCCCAGGCACTGTCACCCTCCACAGTGAGGCTGCTGAGTTCCCAGCCTGCAGACTGGACCTTCCTCTGTTCTTCAAGATAATAAAAGGTCATTATTTATTTTTTCAAATGTGTTTATCTTTTATTTCTGAAGAATACCTGTGTGTTTGAAATGTAAAAGGTACGTAAGGTTCAGCTATGAAAAACCTCACTCCTCCCCCAGCTACTCACTTCACTCCCCCAATGGGAATGTTACCAGGTTTGGGGGAAGCTGTCTAGAAATACTTTATGTATCATAAGCAAACATGGTTTTTTTTTTCTTTTAACATAAATGCAAGCATACTGTCTACTTTTGTTGGCATGGTTTTCAGTTTTCACTTTCAACTCAGCCTGTAAAGGACAACGGGCCTTGCCGCACACAAAAGACCCGTGTTCATAAACCCTGGCATCACGGGTTGAGTTTGTTTTGGGGGCGTCGGGTGCGGGGAGTTGGGTATCCTGTAACAACAATGAAAAAGCATGTATTTAACTTACGTGGATCTTACTGCCATTTTCCCATGATTATTATTTTTCCCGGAATAACTGAGTTAGACAAACTTTAAGGATTTAGGGATTACTGAACTGGGTGAACTGCCTACATCTCAAACCTCACCCTCGCCCTGCTGCCTAAGCGCAGCCGACCTGGAAACGCCCAGCGGTGACTCTGTGTGGCCCAGGCAGCTCCGGGGGTTGGGAGGGGGCCTGTTCTCTGACAGCCGCAGTGGGCCAGATGTTGCTCGGGGCGCGTGTCCCTCCCCCTCTGCCAGGGCCTGTTGCCACTTTCACCCTTAGGGTCCCTGGAACTCAGCATTCCCTCTTCCAGCCCCTTCCCTGGGCATTGGATTCCCTGTCTCTCTTTTTGGTTTCCTAAGATTTTATTTACTTTTAGAAAGAGGGGGAAGGAGGGAGAAAGAGAGAGAGAAAAGCTGATGTGAGAGAGAAACAGGGATTGGTTGCCTCTTGCACATGCTCCGACTGGGACCGAACCTGCAAACCTTGAAAGCAGTTCTTTTTGTTTGCCTTTTTGCCTCTCATCTGGAATAATGCACCGCTACCACACTGCACCACGTGCTTACACCATCTTAAGAGGTGCTTGGTGACCACGGAGAGTTAAAAATAAAGGCCATTTCACTACAGGGTGACTTAGAGGCAGCTCCAGTAGGCCGGTCTATACGTATCGTCACACTGTCACCCAGAGAGCCTTTCTGGAAAGCACACCCCCCGTCCCGCAGCCCGTTCTCCCACACTTCTGTTTTGTTGAACAATGTTGGGAGAGACTTCAATACAAACCACATACAAACATTTTGGTCCTTGTCAGACTTAATCTGCACGATGTATTGGGAGAAGATTGGTTCCACAATTGACGGTTTAGGTCCCAGGCTCCGAGTATAAAGAACGTTTGTTTGCCTAAAGCTTCCTTTTTTTCTAGGCGGCACACTGGTTGGAAGACGTGATGGCACTAGAACCCCCCCTTGGGCACATCTGTCAATGTCATTATCAGGGACCCACGATGTGCCTGGTGTCTCTGTAAAAATGAGCAAGGGCTAGTCTCTGTCCTCAGGAAAGGTCCTGTTGTGGAGAACCCGCCCTCTGTTTCTTCTGTTTTCAACTCCACCATCCTTTCACCTTGTCTAGTGGTCGCTGGGGATTATAAGACAGGAATGAAGGCAGAAATGTATGCAAAGGACCCAACCCTATCGGTAGTGTTACCAATGATGTGGGCATTAGAGGAAGGGAAGAAAATGTGTAAGAGTCCCACCCATCTGCAATTCAGTTTATTTACTGTTTTACAATTTATCATTCCAAAGGCTTTACAAGGTCGCAATTTCTTAACTTGGTTGCTGGTATAATTGCTTTATTAGTTCCAATCAAGAAAAATATCAACGTTCTAAACCAAATCTAATGCCTGTGCACTATTTAGCTATTCTTTGTAGCTGGAACTCAGAAATTAGTTTCCTGTGAAATAACAGTGTAACACTACATACATTTCCTTCGGTCAGTTGTACAAGAGTCTTAAGACATCTTATACAGAGAATCATTACAAATATCTTTTGTTTTCACCTCTAAGACAAAGCTAAAAGTCTTGACTTCTCCCCTGTTCCCTTTCTCCTCCCTTCTGGTAATGACCCAGGGGGACTTTCCAGCTCAGCGTCCTGCCACCAGCCCAGGTCACACTGAATGGCTTCATCAGCTCTGTCAGATTGGGCGGGCCAGGCCACAGGGGGCACAGGCCTCTGGGGGCAGCCGCCCCTCTCTCCCACTTCCTCCTTGTACCCTCCCTGAGGGGAGTGGTCTTCACCCGCATGCGAGTTAGGGAGAACACCCCAACTTCCACAGGAACTCTGTCCATCCCCATTGGGCTGCACCATGTTGTCTGGCGTGGCTCTGCCATAAACCAGTCCGTACAGATGCAGCACAGCTCCTTTCACAGCCTGGCAGCGCTGCATTGCACAGGACCCTCCGCCCTCTTGCATCCTCATCATCTCGTCCCCAAGGTTCCTTGAGGTGTGTTTCCACACAGAATGTCCTGACTGGAGCTCTTACCATGTAGCTCCCTCTTCTGGGCTACAGGGGACAAGGCCCCCTCTGTTCCCAGGAATGAGGTCAGTTTCTCTGTCCACGGTGGCAGTAGAGATCCTGGTCACCCTACCCATGTCATGGCGGTTGCCGTCTGAGTGCAAGTCTTATCTCTGCCTTGTGTTCTCAGCCTGCTGAGGTTCATTTTCACGTTCTCCCACAGCCACAGTAGTGCTGGAATCGGGCCTGCTCACAGCACACAGGGAGCACGGAGCACGGGTTGGTGGTGCAGTGTAGTGGGCAACGGGGACCAAGGCATGAAGAAGCCAGGACGCTCACCGGGCACCACTGAATGTGGGAAACACAGACCTCCATTTCTGAGCCCTAGAAAGAAACCATGGTCCCCAGGCACTTTATCTCCTGCAGCCCCTCACGACACTCAGACAGTGTGCGCCTGCGCCGCACACCATGCAGTTGGCAGCTCACGGCCCCCAGTTCCTCCCTGGGTATCCCAGGACTCAACAAACGATGGGCCATGAGTGGAACAGTGGGACTGGCCCCCAAACCCTTCTTCAGCGCTAAGGTAGCTCTCTGTTCTGACTGGCAGGTTCCTAGGCCACGTCAGTTGGCCAGCATATTATGAATGTCACTTGTACTTAACAGCTCTTTTTTAAAAAGAGGCCAAACACACATTCAGCATAATTCAGGACTGTCATGGCGACAGAAAGAATTCATGTCAGGGTGGGTATCTCAGCTGGTTAGAACATTATCCCGATACACCAAGGTTGCAGGTTCGATCCCCAGTCAGGGCACAACAAAACAATCTCAGTCTCTCTCCCTCTCCCTCTCTCTCTCTGCCTCTCCTCCCTCCCTCTCTTTCAGATCAATACAAAAAATTCCCATTAGGCCTTACAAAGTGAAGGGGAACAAACATTCTTCAGAACTGAATGCCTTTCTGAACCTCCTTATTTGGAAGTCTTCGTACACACGCCCCTCCCCCCATTTCCCCTGTTCATGGGTGATCAGTGCAATGGTGTCAGTTAACACAAGACATTTTTCTCATACAAATACATTCTTGGCAACGGCATATGATTTTGCAATGCAGATTTATATAACTGACAAACGAAGACAAGATAAAACTTCTCAGTAAATAAAGGAAACACGTTACATTCAAATCAGTGTTCTTAGCAATAATCACGCCTCGGATAAACCTCATTGGCTACGATACTGCCACTGCACAAAGCTCAAATCAGTGTTCTTGAGGCGGTTGGGTCAACGTTGTGAGGCTGCTCTTACAAACTCAGTCTCACTGCTGAGGAATGCACCCAAGTGCCTCTTGTATCTAGCACAACATATTTATACAAGCAGTTGGGTTTCTCTTTTCTTTATTGAAAGAAACGAGCAAAGTCTCAGCTCAGGGTTCAGCTCTGTCTTTGAGGAGTAAAAAGCTGACAGAATGGTGTTCGTGAAACTGCAGAGACAGATAACTGCCCAGTAGCGGTCTGACCTTGCTTGCACCTTGTACAGCATGAGAAACTACAAACTGCTGCGATACCAGGTCCCTGACACCAGAAACGGCCACCGCGGGACCACTATCCAGTCACCCGCAGCAGAAACACAGGTGTCGATTATTTTTTCACTCTCACTAATCGCCCAAAGCTATCAGTCTACTCTTTTTAATGCTTTCCCTATTCTGTTAATCAATACAAGGGACTTAAAGTCCTCTCCGAGTTTTTGCCTGAATAACTAGTAGCTTTCCTGACCCATCTCCTGGGTCTGGAACCCACACCACTGCCAGCACACTTTCTGACCCACTTTGATCCACTCACTCCAGTTGCAGTGTTTGAATGGCTTATCACAGCCTGCCAGGAAGTGGGGAACAATGACCAAGTTCCTCAGGGTGGCATAAAGCCTCTCACTATCTGGTGTCTCACCCCATCATCTCATTCCTTCTCTCTAACACCACAGGCTTTAGCCGTGTGTGGGTTCCTCCGCTACACCAACCTCTCTTCCCTGATCTGGACATCCTTCCCAACTCCCTTCCAGCTGCTGCTGAAACCTAACTCTTTTAAAACAGAAAAAAAGGACAAGAAATCCTGCCATTTGTGACAATACATGGAGCTGGAGAGCATTTTGCTGAGAGAAACACCCTCTTAGAGCTGGGCATTTGGAATAACCAGGGATTCTGTGACCGGGGAAGAGAACGGGTGTGGACTGAACAGAGAAGAACATCGTCTGCCCAGTGGCTGCTGGGATCGGAGGAAGCAGGAATTTACAGATATGCAAAAGGGTAGCTGGTGGAATGCAGGGCTGGATTGGGTCGGGGGTCAGTAATTACCACTGGCCCCCACCTGCAGTGCTCTCTCACTTGCCCAGCCATATGCAGTCAGTTGGGAGAGACACTGAATGGGTTGGATGGATCAAAGACTGTGGTTTTGCGGGCCTCGTGGGAAGAAAAGTCAAGGATTCAAGACAGTTCAGTGTGATGGTGAGAAATTAAAGGACTGCATCAAGGGTCCTGCACTGGCACGACCCTGAATGAGTGCCTTCTTAAATTTTACACCCTGGGCGCCTTACTCCACCCTGCTCCATGGCCTACTATATAGTCGGGAAGAGAAAGCAAATAATGTCTGACAGGAGTGAAACAAATGGAGAATAAGTGAGGGAGGTCTTCTACATGGCAGCCAGAGAGCTGGAGGAGAGGAGCTGCGGTCAGAGGATAAAGAGGTGAAGCGCATGGTTTCAGAGTGGGAGCAGCTGCCCGTTATAACGCGGGCCGCCGCAGTGGCTTGCTGAAGTGCTGTGGGGGTGAAGGTTGCTGGTCCTGAGGCAGGAAACCGTCTGGAAAGCCAGCGTGTAGGATGAGTCACACCCTCCTTCACATCATAGTCACTTGCAGGATCCCAGGTCTTCAATGAGTGTGGCGGACTGTGCAGCAAGGTGAGAGAAACATCACAAAGTGTTTGCATTCATCATTTTGTACTGTTTTTCTTCAAGAGGGTCCCCTAAATCTCATCGTATTCAGTCCCCATCAAACTTCGATCTGCCATTAGCTAGTGGCCATATCTCAGCCCTGATGTGCATGGAGAAGGGGACAATGAAGAACCTCCTTGGGTGGAGACACAGTTAGGGGCTATTCAGCTAGTAGGCTGAGGGATCTAGTGGCTCACACATGGCCAAACAGGGCTTCCTGTTGAGCATAGTTGAGAGGGCTGGTGGGGAGGTCACCAGGGAGCAGCAGTGGACTGAGAACATCCCAGAGGTGGGAGCTAATTGGGTTTTAGGCTGGAGGCAGTACCAGCTCATGTCAAGGATGAAACAGAGTGGCTCTGCCTGGTCCAGAGATCCCAGCTAGACCTCTTACGTAAGGAGGTTTGTGCTAACTGGGGAGTTTGGAGTGTGGTGGGGTATCTGAGGTTAGATGGTGGTTGTTATTTTGGTGTTAAGGTCGAGTACTGAACTGGGTGTTCTCTGCTCAGGATTCCAAATGGGTAGTATCATCATCTCTATTTTAAGACAGGGACACCTGAGATTCAGGGAGATTAATCTGTCCATGTATATGAAGTTGCCATCCCACTAGTTGGATGAGGAGTGGGCTAAGATCTTTGGATTCTCAGGGCCCGGGGCCTTTCCTACTGCTTGGGTGCTCAGTCACACCCCTTGTGGCAACTTGACAGTCCATGTCCCTCATTAAAGCGGGGTGATTTCATCTTTCCCCTCAGTTGACATACTGATTTCATATTGAAAGTTTAAACACACATGTAAAGACAGTCTATGTTTCCACACCTTGAGCCTCATTGGTCAGTAAAAAACACATCAAGGATGCTCAGCCTCACTAGCGATCCTTCCTTCATGTATTCCTTCCCTTCACAAATACCGAGTCCCTGCAACAGGCTCAGCACAATGCTGGACCCAAGAAAACAGCAGGGATGAAACACAGAATCGTAATTCCTAGGGAGTTTGCATTGTGTGGGACCTGGAATGAGGTGCCATCCATAACTATCAGACTGCGGCGGTGGGGAAACACAAGTCCGGCAATAGCAAGGGTTAAGGAGGAAATGGAGTGACGAGAACACACATGCACTGCTGAGTATATGGTGCAAGTATAAACTGGTAAAATCACTTTGGAGAGCAAGTTGACAGTATCTAAAAAAAGTGGAAAATGCGTCATACTCCATGAACTAGCAATTCTTTTTATAGAAATACCCTAGAATAAAATCTTGCACATACACACAAGGAGACATTTATTTAAAATGTTTGTTGCAGTAGCATAACTCCTAATATGTAAAAGTTGAAAACCACCTAAATGTTCATGAAAAAGGAAAATGGATAAATATAGTATAGATAAATTATGGGATATTACATAGGAATAGAATGATTCTGTCTTCATGGATAGATCTTAAAATACAAGGTTCTAATTTATAACTTCTTTTATAAATACCTTCTGTAGTTTTTCTTCCACTTGAAAATTATTAAAATTACATTTTCTGTGTTGGTGGTGTACGGGGATACTATTGATATTTATATATTGACTTTATATTCTAGGAACCTTGCTGAACCCTCCTGTTTCAATTTTTGGTAGACTTGACTAGATTTTTTTATGTGGACACTCAAGTCATCAATAATTGTGACAGCTTTTTTTTAACGACTGTCTTCTCATTTCTCTTATTTGTCATAAGCTTCTAAGATCTTCAATACAATATTCAATTAAAAACCTGGTAGCAGATACCATTGTCTTCTCTTAATTCCTAATGATTCATCACAAAGAATTATTGTAGGCTACTTTCCAGATATTCTTTATCAAGTTAGTAGAATTTTTTATTCCAGATTGGCAAAGAAGTTTTAAAATTTTGTTGAGTTAAAATGAATGTTGAGTTTTAGCAAATGGTTTTCCTGAATCTATTGAAGTGGTTGTAATTTTTTAAATCTTCACTTTTTAATAAAGCAGATTCCTTAATAGGTTTTTCTCTCATTAAACAATCCTTATATTCTTGGTTTTGATGTACTTCAAACTTGGTTTTGATATACTTTAGTATGCACTTCAGGATTCCATCTGCTGGTATTTCATTTAGGATTTTGGAATCTAAGATTACAAATAGAATTGTTTCCTAATTTTCAATACTAGTATTATCTTTTCTTGGTTTAGCGTAATCAGTTACTCTCATATAATCAGTTAAATAACTTGCCATCTTTTTCTGTTCTCTTAGTTTGCATAAGATTACCTAGAACTAGTTAAAATTAACACTAAAAATATTTTTACTTTCCTGAAAAAAATAAACACAGGTGTCTGAAACCATTCCTTTCTCCATCTTCTGGTGTGAAGGCTAAAAGTGCTACAACCATCTTGCAACCATAAGAGAAATGTCAAGAGAATTAAAAGATTGTGGTTCCGTTGTTCTTAAGCTGTTGAATGGACAAGGGTACCTGCCTACCTGCAGGCTGGTTTTTTGACCAAATAGACCCTTATTTAAGTCCTTGCAATGGAATCTTAGTTTTATTTGCAGCCAAATGTATTCCTAACTGTACAGCTATTAAAATTACACCTGTTTTACTGCTCTTTCATCCTCACAATTAGCCTCCCTTTACATAGTTACTGATATTACTATCTAATCACTCTATGTTCCCTCATCCCCTTATTATATCTAGCTAGTTTCAAATCCGTCCTTCACATTCTTTACTGCCACTAAATGAGTTTACACTCTCCATCTCTGGTCTGGACTATTTTAACAGCCTCCTAATTAGCATCCCAACTTCCAGTTGGAAATCCACCATGCTTCAGAATTATATTTCTAAAAAATTTTAACTTAAAAAATTATTTATTTTTTACAGAGAAAGGGAGGAGGGAGAGAGAGACAGAGACAGAGATAGAAACATCCACTTGTTGTTCCACTTATTTATGTGTTCATTGCTTCTTTTATGTGCCCTGACCAGGGATAGAACCTATGACTTCGCCACATCAGGACAACTCTCTAACCAACTGAGCTACCCAGCCAGGCCTTTAAAAATCTTTTCTATATATTCTCCTCCTTAAAAGTCTTAAATGGGTCTTCTACAGGATGAAACACACTCTTACCATAGGTATTGCTTGTTTCCACCTTACTGTTTAGACCTTGCATCTCCAGGGTCTAGTCTTGCACAGATCAGGTTCTCAAACGTTTGTTAAATGACTGAATGTTTTGCACGGCTTTTTGTTGTTTAATATCAAAACACTTAAACATTTTGTCAAACTAAGCAGTCTGATTAAACATATTGGACACTCCATAAAGATTTGATTAATGAATCTAGTTTCTAAATCCTACTGGAAAATCCTTCATCAGTAGTAGTCCCAAATACACACATCTTGGTATGCATTCAGTTGATCTAGCCCAGCCCAGCCTACAGGAAGAGGCTCTCCAGTAACACTTTATGCGTTGCGCGTTTAGTTTATGATTAGTGGTGTACGTTCTGCAGATAGGGTTTGTACCAGGAGTGAGGTTATGAAGGTAGGTAGGTGATGGCTGCGTGGGTATTTCTGACAATCTCTGATCCATAAATTTCATCAAATGCAAGACCAAACTGTGTGCCAAGTTAACCAAACCAGTCTGGACCACAGCCTTTTCAGCTGCTGCTAAGGCTTGGCTTTTGAAGCTGAAGTGCTCCTTTGGAATTTGCGGGGGGCCGCGAGGGCGGGGGCGGCGGGACAGGTAGCAACTCGCATTGCGGCACAAAACTATCTTGAAAGCTTCACTTGCAGACAGGTTCCTTCCACACCCGGAACTGCAGGCCGCTTCAGTGCTGCTTTGAGTTGTGCCTTGGCCTTGAGAAACCAGGACTTGAAGCCTTTCTGGATGAGATCGGGAAAACCGAACTTGCTCTGGAAAGTGGAGGGCGTTTTGGAGGGAAGAGGCTGAAAGACAAAGCCCACTGAACCAGCGCCCAGCGTCTCCCTTATTCCCCCGGTCTAGTGTTGTCTAGTCCTCATTCCTATTCCCCGACCCACCCTGCAAATTTCATATTTCAAGGGGAAGAAAACAGCCTACGGCATAACATCTGGTGCTTTGCTTCCCGGATTTCCTAGCAGTAAAATTCTCGGGCCTCTCCTTCCCCCAGGGTAAGCCAGAAGCGCCCGCCGGAAGCCGCGGGCAAACCCAGGCCCGCGAGTCTGGGAGGAAGGGGTGCAGAGGCAGCCCACCCGGCGCCGCGCACGCGCCCTCTGCTGACCTTCCCGGGAAACCCCTTGAATAGCGCTTCCCCGTCACCTCGCGTCGCCCCCGCCCTTCCTGCCATTTCCGCTTCCTTGTTTGCGCCTGCGCGGACCCGATTGTTTTGGCTTTCCGGTAGGCACAAGCCAAGGAAAAGGGAGGGGGAGCTAGGGAAAAGGCGGGGGCGGGGGAGGGGGGGCTCGAGAACCCGGGAAACTGCAAAATTGCCGCCTGTGCCGCTAGGCGCGCGCGAGCAGGGAAAAGGAAAACCTGGCTAGGGCTGGCTGGCGGCCCGCAGTCCACACGTTCCGGGGCGGAGAAAGGGGCCTGCCGAGGGGGCGAGAGCGCGCCGCAGGGGCGGGGCGGGGGCGGCGAGCCGGGTGTCTCGGGGCCCGGGCTGACGAGGCGGCGCGGGCGGACGGCGCGGCTCCCGGGGGAGGAGTCTGGCGGTGGTCGGGCCCCGAGGAGCGTGCGGCAGAGCCCGCAGAGGACGCTGATTTCCGCGCTGCGCGGACTGCCAAGGGAGGGCGCGAGGGGGAACCGGAAGGAAGAGGCGGCGGCGGCCCCAGCTTTCCCCGGCTAGACCCCGGCCTCGGCCGCGGCGGGAGGGCCACGCCCCCGCCGCCGCGCCCTAAGGGCCCAGTGTCTTCGGGGCCGCGGGCCACACCGGATCCGAGCCATCGGGACCGAAGGAGGCGGGTAAGCAGGCGTCGCCGGCGCCAGGAAAGGGTACGGGCCGGGGGAGCCGCGGCGACCTGTGGCGGAATTGGGGGAGGAGGCTCGGCCCTTTGTGGCTTGGCGGGCGGGGGGCAGCGGCGGCATCTTTCAAACCCGAGACGTTTCCGCCGGGGGCGGGGGAAGGGGCAGTGGGCCGGCGCTGCCTTACGCACCCCGTGGCGGCCCCTTCGCTGCCCCGCGCGCTGAGTCTTCGCGGGGTTGGGGTGGTGGGCGCGCAGTTCGCGGGGGCGTTTCCGGTCCCAGCCCTGGGGTGCCTCCTCCGCCGCGGGTCGCCCGGGCGGTGTCGCGGCTCCGGCTAGCGCCCGCCTTTGCCAAAATAAAGCCGTTTCCCTTAACGACTCGCTACGTGTACGCGAGATGGTGGGCCGGAGGAGGGCCAGCCCTTCCTGGCAGATTTTCTTTCTCGGTACATGTGAAGTAGTTACTAAAAAGATGTCGAGGTTAACGGGTCCAGTTGTGATCTGATGACTTCCAACAAGAAAGCAGAAGCTGCCCTTTGAAACGGAAAATTTTGTACGTGTTTACTTTAGACTGAAATCGGTAACTTATTTGAACTCGACCACCGCCCTCGCCCTCTGAATTGAGAAACCACGGAGTAGAAGAATATCCCTTAGTTTGATGTGGGGTAAATTTCGAGTTCATATCTTTCGGGAGGTGGGGTGGTTAGCAATCCAAGATCTCTTTATAGCTACCTCAAGGGGAGCGGAACATACACTCCATGGGCTACAGATCTCTAGAATTACCCGTTACCGTGATGTTCCTTTCAAGTGAAAGCAGAAAAAGAATCCAAAAATGTGAAACTAACTCCAAAAGGGTATGTTTGTGTGAAGTATCGAGTCTCTCTGTCACTTAGCCGTATAAAAACGGAGGGGACACGACTGGTCACGTGTTGCTTGTGTATGGGTCTGTGTGTCTGACCACTGAGCATGCCGGCATTCGGAAACAAAACCGTATCAACACTGTGGTCGGACCAAAATTACATTTTCTTCTAATTAACAGGGTGGGTGTTTTCCTTCCTCTGAGTTCTGATTTTTTTATTTTATTTTATCATTATTTTTTGCCTGAGTTTGAGTAGCGTGGACTACAAATCTCTCGCCATTGGTGACTGACTTTAGTTAACCTTTGGTAAGGACCTTTTTCTCTGGCGTTTTTTCAAAGGACTTTTTCTCTGACCTAAAGTAAGTTAAAAGGAAAACCAGTCCCTTATTTTCCAGTCTGGGTGATGTGGGATTTTGTTATTCTTCCCATCTGGCCGCTAACTAGTGTGAAGCTTGCTTTTTCTTCGCTTTGATCTTTCGTTGGTCTAGTGCTTATTGAAGGCCTTTTCGTTGCGGGGGTGGGGGTGGGGGTGCTGAAATCCACGGGGTCTAGGGCAGTGCTGCTGAGCGTGCTTTACGGTGCACACTTTCCCGCATAGTGAGTCAGTGCTGTTTTCTCTGCACACAGTTTTGTGGGAAGAGTTTCACATGCTGTAACTCTGCTCCCCTCTTTGCTCTCACGGGAAGCGTTGCCATGAGATGTTAACTAGTGATTTACAGCGCCTGTGAGGCGGTGGATGGGAACACAGGTGTCCTAGTACTTAAGCCTGCACTCCTCCGTAACTTTTCTTTCTCCTGATTAATGGAAATAATGACGTATTTCATCATACGGTCCGAACAGTGAACACGGAATGTGTTTAAGGTGGGTGGTCAATTCCTGGAAACTTGAGTGCAACTTTAAAAGCCAAAAGATACCTTGGTTTTCCTGGAGATTTCACACACTTAGAAAAGAGTCGTTTTTCTCCTCGGCCACATTCCTAAGGCTAGGAAAAAGGGTGGATCCTGCTGTCACAAAGTACATGAATGAAAATGACAAAGTCCTTCATAAATCTCAGCCTTATTGTTTTCAGGGTTTTTTAAATTTTATTTTAATTGTTGTTCAAGTACAGTTTTCTGTCTTTTACTCCCATCCTAGTCCATCCCCCATGTTTTCAGTTTTGTGACGTTTGAAGTGCACAACTAACATTTGAATAACTCAGAATATTAGAAATGACAGGTTGATTTCAAGTAACTTTTTAAGTATCTGAAGGTTACTCCTGGCTCCCTAGCTAGAAATTTGCAGTACCTAGTTTCCTCGGTGTGGAAAGAAGGGATTATTGTAGGAGATTTGGAAAAAGTCATTTGATGAGGAGTGCCTTAGAGATTTTTCCCCTTTCTCTGCCCCATCCCATACCTCTGACAAGTGGCGACATGTAGTAGCATCCATGGTAGGCAGGACATTCGAAGTATTTCTCACTTTACCTTTTCTTTTCTTAAGAAACTGAGAAATGTCCAATAGTTGTAATCATTGAGTTATGCCCTTGGTGACCTCACGAGTATGTTTGATTATCTGGGAAATATTTTCTTCTGCTTTTATAATTGAAAAAATAATTGACTTGGTGGAAAATGAAATCCCATGAAAAAGTTAGAGGCCAAGTTTGCTTTAGCCGAAATTTAGAGAAAGTTTTCTTTAGTCACTGTGCAGAGCTGAGAGGGGAAAAAAGTGATACCCAAAATAAAAATGACATACTATATTCATAATATTTCTGTCACCATGATATCTCCTTTATGTTCTTGTTTAATTTTTTAAGAGTGAGGTAACTTACTAATCATAATGTACTACAGAAGCTTAAACTTACGACCTGAGTTTACTTAGGGTACTGGGCATAATTTACTTGATGTAGTCATGTGGTTTGAATGGAGGAACACAGAGGAATAGGCCTAAGCTCTGAATTTGATTAGAGTAGGGGACACTTTACTGAAATAGATCAAACTTGATAAAGTCTTCAAAGGGCAAGGTGTTTGTTTTTTAATTGATGTTTGTCACAACTCAAAAAAATTGTTTGTGTAGTGGTTGGCCATCTAAAGACCCGATCCTCGGAACATTCTCAACTGCCAGGATTGCCAACTTGAAAGCCAACTGTTTCTGGCACCAGCCTCTGGCCCTCCCTGAGGAGCAGCCTGTCTCCTCACTGAAGGGAAGGCAGGCTTGTTTCGAGACCGCTGCCTTCCTGGCCTTCATTTCATTTTTCTGCACTGGCATCAGCTTTCTCAAGATCAATCTTTGTTAAATTACTTTGTTTCGTGATTTGTACCATGAAAATACTCCCTGAAATCCTTGAATGAATTTCCCTTATCTGAAAGACCATTCACACAGGTCGAAGAGAGCTGCATGTAAGTGCTGAGACCGTGTGGTTGGGCCCCCCAGACCCATGCAGGCGTGGAGATTGAGGAGTCGGGAAGGTGCTACAGAAAGCTTCACCAGCCATACATTAATACACTTCGCTGCACGTATTTGTACAGTAGTGCCAGGTGTCGGGTGCTCTTCCCAGCACTCTATAAAACTCATCTAACCCTTAATCCATGGAGCATAGTTTATTTTTATCCCCCATTTTCCAGCACAAAAAGTAAATAACTTTAAAAAGGTCAAACAACTAGTAAGTTGCAAATTGGGTTTTTGGCCCAAGTAATTTGGCTCCGCAGTTCATGCTCTTAATTTTTTGGCAACATTTAACATTCAGAACACCTTGAATCCTTTCCAACAAAGGCTTTCAGACTCTGTGTTGACCTGGGTAGTGATGGAAGATGCAGTGCCACCTAAATTAGTGATACACAACTTCAAGGTGTTTCGTGCAGATGACAACCTGTACCCGTCGCCCTTCTCTGTCACTGTCTTATCCCTGCCGTAACTTCTGTGCAGTCCTTGTTTGCCACCCTCTCCCCACCTTGTGTCCATCCTCCTTTTGAGGTTCCCAGCCCAGCTAACTGTGGACCAGTCTCATTGATTACTTAAGGGAGAAAAAAAAACAGTTGCAATAATTTTCTGTAAGAGTTGTTTCAGATTTTTAAGCAGAATTATAAATTTCTATGGATTGCTTACTGATTTAATCCTAATGATCATTTAATAACAGAGTGTTTTGAAATTATTTTGTGTAGTGGAACTCACTCATTTGAACCTTGGAGGCTTGGGTATTCTAGATAAAATTTATTAGACCCCAAATTTTATGTCAGAGTATATTGCACTTTATTAGATTCTGAATCTCATATTGTGTTCGTATGACTCGTTTCTTATTTTAGTAGGCATTTTTCACTACGAAATCTGTTCTAATGACTGGCTTTAAAATACAGGACATTTGGGGGGAGGGGTGAGTGGATGTGGAAAAGAGTATGAGGGGAATAAATGGTGATGGAAAAAATAAAAATTAGAAGTAATAAGTATAAAATAAAATAAAGTACAGGACTCTACTACTAATCTTGAAGTTCCTTGTACCAGGACTTGTAGCATGCAGCAGCAATTTCCCAGCCTGCCCCTTGGTTCCACTAATGACTCCATGTGTCCACTAAATGTCACTGTACAAGCACTGTCTTATGTGCATCTCTTTTTCAAGTGTATGTAGATACTGTAGTTGATAAATTAAAAAGTGAGCCCTGACTGGTGTGTCTCAGTGGATTGAGTGCTGGCTTGTGAACCAAAGGGTTGCTGGTTTGATTCCCAGGCAGGGCACATGCCTGGGTTGTGGGCCAGGTCCCCTGTAGGGGGCGTGCAAGAGGCAACCACATACCTTCCCTTCCCTTCTCTCTAAAAATAAATAAATAAAATCTTTTAAAAAATGTTTCTGACTATAATAGTTTTTTCTCATTGTGGATTTTTTCAATAGATTATCTTGGAGAGGAATGTCCCTTTTTTTTAGAACCTTTAGTAAAGGGTACTTATACTAGATAAGCGAAAGCATTTCATGTTCCACTGAACCTGCAACCGGTGGTGAAAACAGTTGTGTAATTAGGTATGAGATGTTAAAATATTTTAGTTGAAAAGAAAGTGGAATACAAGTATATACAGGTTAGATAAGAATTACATTTAATTCAGCTTTCAAGCATGTAAGTTTTGTGCTTTTTCCTTGTCTTCGTCATCTGAAGGGAAAACATTTTTCCAAGAAAAACAAGTTGTGTATATTATTTGCTAATCTTTTTTGCTTTTAAATTATGTTTTCTAATTTTTGTTGTTTTAATTTCCCATAGCACCTTGGCAGTGTTGAAAACAAAAATAGAAATACAAAGATGTATTCATCTTAATATAATATGTATGAGCATGTGTCACACCATTTTGGAGACGCAGTTATTTTTTTGTTTTTGTTTTTGTTTTTTTTAAGAATTTTACTTGGTTTTAGAGAGAGAGGAAGGGAGTGAGAAAGAGGGAGAGAAACATTGATTGGTTGTCTCTCTTACATGCACGGGACTGGGTAAGACACTACAACCCAGGCATGTGCCCTGACCATGAAGAACAGGCCACCTTTTGCTTTGTGGGATGAACACGAGGGGTTGCGGGGAGAGACAGTTTGGACAACAGGAACAAACGTAAGCAATGGACAAAATGGAAGCCAGATGACTGATTTTTGCTGATTCTTAATTGATCAAGAAGCAGTCTGACAGCAGAGATTGGTACATGTGGCCTGCAGCTTATTTTTGTAAATAAAGTTTTATTGGAACAATCATGTCCATTTGTTTACATACTACCTTTTGCTGCTTGCAGGCTACACCAAGAGAATTAAGTAT
>PVKM010011125.1:16124-33839 GCA_004027735.1 Carollia perspicillata
GGGCAGGTGCCAACTACCTGCTTTGCTTATACAGTTCTCCTTACGGTACAGAATAAACTTTGTCAAAAGTTTGGAAATGAAAGACCAAGACAGCTAGATTACAAGAAAAATGTTTCTTACACCCAGCTTGCATCGCTCATTTGCCCATCTTCTTTTGGCTATTGAGTTTGTCTAGTTGGGTTTTGAAACAGCCTGATTTGAAGCGATGAGTAGGCATGGTTTGGGCTGTAGTCTACAACCAAGAGCAAAGCACTTGGTGGCTGGCACTCTGGCAGTGGCGGTGCAGTCGGAGTGCTTCGAGTGCAGTGGCCAGCACTCGGTAAACAGTCAGTCAGTGTCTGGGTGGTCGGATTTCAGTAGCTTTAATTTATAAGAGAAGATAAAGTAGACAGTTTCCTTGATACCTGAAAATTACTCAGTCTGAGGATGGTAACTTCTACAGGTAATAGGATGTGTCACTTATTTTGAAGCAAATTTTAGATAAAATACAGAATGGCATATGACAACATATTAAAAGGAAAATTTGTAAAATGTGTCAGATCGTTGGTGGTTAAGTAATATAGTACAAACTTTGTGAAATGTTTCAAGAGTGTTTAGGATATTGATTTCAAGTTTTATTTTTAGAGAAGACGGAATCTTATTATAGAAAAGTTAGGCCCTGGCTGGTGTAGCTCAGTGGATTGAGCGCGGGCCTGTGAACCAAAGGATCACAGTTCAACTCCCAGTCAGGGCACACGCCTGGGTTGCAGGCCAGTTCCCAGCAGGGGATGCACGAGAGGCAACCACACATTGATATTTCTGTCCTTCTCTCCTTCCCTCCCCCCTCCAAAGATAAATAAATCAAATAAAATAAAAATAAAAGTTGGTGCTACAGGCATTGTTGGTTGGTCATCTTAAACTTTGTAACATTTTATATTTTTAGTTAATACATTTTGAAGTCTATGTTCCCAGAGAAGTGACACTTAATTTTATTTTGAATTGTAGTAGATACAGATCTGTTCAAATTGTTTACTTAATGTGATATCTGAATGACTTCTTTCCTGCCTATTTAAATATTAAGGTATCCTGAATAAAAATTACCTTATCAGGAAGAAAATGCACCCTAAATTATAGAAGAAGTGGTGGAAAATAGAATTGCATAAACCAGTGGTAATGAGGACTACATAAAATTGGCTAACAGTGAAATTCTGAAAGCAGGCTTCATTTCTTTTAATACAGTGTTGTATGTGATTTAAAAAATCAAATCTAGTAAAATTCAGGCATAGCAAATTAAAGGGAGCTCAAAAAGGTCACTGCAAAAAAAATTACCAGAGTGGAAAAGAAATTACCAGAGTGAGCCTGAACAGCTAAGCCTGCAAGGAATTCTGGGGCCTAACAGTGTGAGCCAAATCTGTCCTGGCCCTGGGCACCAGTTCCTGTCACCTGGCTTAAATGTGGACAGGGATGAGTTTGGGCCTTCAGCTGGGGCTAGGACTTTCAGTTTACTAATGCATGCATTTCTCTAAGGAAAATTTCTAGAAGTAGAATTGACAGACTGATTTATTAAGCATTTACCATGCCAAATATTATACCTATACAATACTTCACTTGCGATTCTAAAATTCAAAAAGCTCTTAAAATCAAGTTTTTAATAAAATGTTGCCTGCAAAACCTGACCTGGTATTACTAGTCCGAGAGATTGTAGTAAATACCAGAACTTGGATTTATAGTGTAATTTTCAGATCTGGAAGAGCAAAGTCATTACCGTACCTGACCCGAAGTCACACTGCCTGTGCCTTAGTTACTTCCATAGTTAAATTGGCTGGAAATTTGACAGTTTATATCAAGCCAGCATTTCCTGTAATTGTATAGCTGGGCAGGAAGTACAAGGTGATCTCTTTGACATGGATGGTAATTTTGTGAGAAGGGTTAGCAGTTCCAGTGGTCCTCATATTTACAGGTTTTGTACTAACCACTTGACTTTTTGATTACAGGAACTAAGAGTCATCTATTTAGAAAAGAGGTGGTAGTTTTTAACTGTTACTAGCTTTCTATGTGGGTTTTCCCTTTTCTGTTCATTGTTTATAATTTCTTTGCCATACGTGGTAAATGCTGATTTACAAATAAAGGTAAACATTAATTCAGCTTGTGTTTCTTTTGATGAATGTTATGCAGTATGACTAGAAGTTACGTTTTTGTTTCCTCAAGAGGGGAGCCAGTGGTTCCAACATTACTGTTGAAATAAGTCATGAGGATAAACTTGCCCTCCTTTTCCCCCAACTATCTGGTTAGCTTTTGTACATTCTTCCAGGTGAATCCACTGCAAATAGGATTTAGGTTGGATTTGTATTAAATTTACAAGTTAATTTGGAGAACATTCATATTTATGTAATACGGAGTCTTCCGTATAAGAACATATGTCTATATTATCTTGTTTTGTGTTTTTGGTTTTTCCCCTAGTAAAATTGTATGCTCTTACAAAGATTTATAGGAAGGAATCACTGCATGAAGATTAATACAGCCCTGGCCGGGTCCCTCATTTCATTAAATTTTTGTTTGTTTGTTTATAGATTTTATTTATTTATTTTTAGACAGAGGGGAAGCGGGGAGGAAGAGGGAGAGAAACTTCAATGTGTGGTTGCCTTTGGTGCGTCCCTGACCAGGGACCCAGCCCGCAACCCAGGCGTGTGCCCTGGCTGGGAATCGCACTGGCAGCCCTCTGGTTCACAAGCCAGTGTGCAATCCACTGAGCTGCACCAGCCAGGGCTAGATTTATATTTAAGTCTATCGTTTAAAAATGGTATTCTAAAGTGTACTGCCATGGATACTCTAACTGAACTTTTTTTCTTTTTAGTTACTTCAGAAGATCCACAGAACATAGGATGTTGCTACAAAATCTACCTCGTGCATACTGTCTTTCAGTCATGAGCTATACAGCAATGGCTAATTTGAGCAAGATGTCTGCAGACTGTGCTGAAAAACTCTGAAGAACCTAATTAACACAGGATGACCTAGGAGTAATTTTCAGTCTCCAATGAGATACTATTCATTAGTGAAAGGTGTCAATCTTGGTCCTGAATGCTGCAGATAACAGCAAGTGGAGTTTCTCCTTTCTTTATTTCTGAAACATTCACTTGACCTTCCACCAGTAAGACTGACTTTTCTAATCTGCTCTGGGACATATTAATGGAATACAGTCATGTCCACTCCAGACGAGAGGCAGATCAATACAGAATATGCTGTGTCCTTGTTGGAACAGTTAAAACTGTTTTATGAACAGCAGTTGTTTACTGATATAGTATTAATTGTTGAGGGCACTGAGTTCCCTTGTCATAAGATGGTTCTTGCAACATGCAGCTCTTATTTTAGGTAAGTACTGTAATCTTCATTATTTTGTCATTTCAAATACAGAGCAATAGCTTATTTTAATAGGAATTTTTAAGGCATTTAAATATTTTTTATTTCTTTTATTTTTTTATTTTAATTGTTTTTCAAGTACAGTTGGCATTTAAAAATTTTTTGAAAAATAGATGTCAATGTTTTATATACATTTTCTATTCAGAGGATGTAGTACTTTCTAAATCACTTCCTTGCATATGTAAGGGACAGGTGAAAGTAGTTTTTATTACAGAGGTTTATTAACTGCAGAAAAATGTGTTGAAATTAAGGAAAAGTTTTAACCAAGTAAAGCAAACAGGCTCAGGATGTTATTTTTACATTAAAAAGAAAAAAAGTCTTTGTACTTAATTAAAAATAACACAGCATAAAAAAATGAATAGGGTAATTTTCATTTATTCTTGAGATTTTAAACCTAAAAACAGTGATCATTGTTTATAAATTGAAGAGGACAGCAGGCTCAATAATAACTTTTAGAGGATAACTGGGTCTATTTAGCCATGTTAAGGACTTGTATTTTCTTTGCAAAAATACATTTTTTCCTCACTCGGTTACGTTTTCCATTTGTCTTATCCTCCAGCCTTACCAAACTCTTTGCCAGATTTAAATATTTAAAAATGAATAACATTGTTGGTGTTCTCTATGCCCCAGAATTTAGAAGTTGATTTAGTTATTTGTTTGCTAATTACAAATAAGCTTTACATTTTTATAATCTTTTACAATTTTTAATCTTTTTGAAGTGGGTTACTCTTTATTATGTGTCATGAGAGGAATAGAAGCTGAGGCATAGAAATTCTTTTATTTTCTGCCCTTAGGCTGAATTTTACTCAGTGTTTGAAAGGGGCAGGGTGAATGAAGATGAATTAAGTGTGGACCACTATATTTCTAATTCCGATATTAGCAGGCGTAGATGGGGATCAGCAACGGATGTTGACTGCGGCTGCTCTTTGGCAGCATCTGTCGAGAGGACGTGGCAGGTGTAGAAACCCTACCGTCCTTGGCGTGACACATCTCGCTCGTGACGACTGCAGGAGCCGAAATGGTCCAGATGCCTGCGTCCTGGGCTGTGTCCGCATTTGTTTCCATTTAAACTGTGGGTTCTTCTGTGATTTCAGACACTGGTTTTCTTAGAAAGATTAGCATGTTTGCAGACAGCAGCTCTGAAACCTGATTGGTCATCAGAATTCTGTTGGGTGGTTTTACAAATAAAGATTCTTAGATTTCAAACCTAGAAATTCTGATTCATTGGTCAAGTTGTAATTTCACAAGTTGTGTATTTAAAAGCTTCTCAGATATATTGTCTTAAAGGGTATTAGAAATTGGATGTTACAGAATCGATCAAGACCTGGGCCCCATTTGCTTTCCCTTTTTAATGACCATTAACTATAAATTGATTACCCGTTGTTGGAAAGAGCTTTACACCTTAGCTGCGGATTTTCAGAGTGACATTTGTAATCAGAGTAGAGTCTTTGGTGGTGGTAACCTCAGCAGTCATCTAGTCTCACCTTCAGACCTGTGCGGAAGTGCTGGCTGTAATCTTTTGTGTTGTCATTGTCTTTAATCAGGAAGTAACACATGCATTTATTTATATGTCTCTCCTCTTTATCTGTGATTATTGTAGATAACACTATTTAAATTCTCTAGTCCTGAGGTTATTAATCTTTAGCGGATTGGATCGGATTGGAATTGCTTTTCATTAAGACCAAGAAACTTCAATAAATCTTCCATTAATTACAGACAACGCATTTTAAAGCTGCTATTATTTCCTTATCACTGGCCAGCTCCAGTCTTTAGCATCCTTGGTCTTCTGAGAGAATATGTTCACCCGAAAGCAAGTCAGATAATAAGTAGAAGGAATGGTCCCGTACTTGCTGGAATTAAAGCCACTTTGTCTTTAAAATCCTGTTTCTGGGACAGTTTCATAATCCACAATATAAAAACACTCCTTTTTTTTTCTCCCACATACATCGTTTCTCTGGATTGATTAGATTATCATATACTGCCACAATAATAATTCGATCTCTTTCCAAGTATTCTTCCACTGGATTCTGTTTCAGGTTTGTAATTTCACTCTCTTTGCATTTACGGAATGCTACTCTCTGTCTTTACCATTAGAAATTTACTATGAGAAAATTTGCCTTTTAAACTGGATACATTCTTCCTTTGTAGTTTGAATTACTATGCCACCCTACCAGAAATCTGTAGAACCTCTGAAGTAGTAGTTTCTACTCCTTGGTAACACGTACAGTTCATTTGAGACCCCAAGTGGGAGAGGTACTTAGCATCTCTTCCATCGTGGTGCTTCAGCCTCTTACGATGTTATGTAATTCGGTATTTGCTCTTAAAAATGTTTAAAATCTTCACAGTCGGGGTATAAGGGGAGTAAATAGTCATGGAAAAAATATAATAAAGATTATATATTTTAAAAATAAAAGTAAATTTAAAAAATTAAAATTTTCATGATCGGGTTGTCAAGGCTGCTATAGGAAGCCCAGTGTTTCACAGAGGTCCATCACTCTGGGGTCATAAGCCAAGTCTGGGATGTCTAGTCTCAGCGTCTTCTGGACAGTCAGTCCATTGTTCCCTTGCCCTGCTTCCTCTTCCAGAGTTACCCCCTTCTACTGGGACTGATGCAAAAACTACTCGTGACTCCTAAGTCGTCTGTTGTTCCTCAGAGCTCTGATCATTCTTTCTCCGGTTTCATTATATTTTTCCCACTCTCCCATGTCAAACAGGTGAAGCCAGTGGCACAAGATGTTTTTAGAGTTTCTTGTCAGGCCTTGGATGTCTGGATGTTTTTCAGGAACACTTGCTGCCTCCAGTGATGGGTTGGGTTTGCTTATGGCCATCCTATATTCTTGGGGAGGAAGTCCTCAGTCCCCCGATGGATGGTGTTTGTGCCACGCCACTCCCCAGTGGCCTGAAGCTGCCTTCCCTGCCGCTGGTTTGGAGCCACCCTGAGTGGAAGCTGCAGGCGACCACCTCAGTGCCTCTGCAGGGTTGCTGCCCTGACCCCACAGTGCTGACCGCCTGCCTCGCCGCCGTGAGTGGCTCTGGCCGGCTGGTTCCTGCTTCTCCGATGGGGCTTTCTTAGCCTTCTGGCTTTTATCTTTTTTATCCTAATTGAATTCTATCTCAGGTTCGTCATTGGGATTCTGGGTGGGTTTTTCTTTAGTTTTTTAATCCCCTCAGATAACTCACTCAGCTTTCACACCTCACTTTGTAAGGTAGTTTATAATTCACTGTATTAACGCCTCAAGTCCAAAGTTCTAGTAATATTATGTACTTAACAGATTAGTGTATTATTTCCATTTGATTCAACTGTCTTTACCTCAAATATATCCAGCATTTATTTAACTTTTCTTTTTACTGGTTAACTTTTCTTTTTACTGGGACTTTCTCCCTTGTCCTTAACATTTTTTTCGCTCAGTGATTAACAGTAATTTTTAAGATTTTATTTATTTATTTTTAGAGAGAGGAGAAAGAGGGGCGAAACATCAGCGTGCACTTGCCTCTCATGTGCCAGGTACTGGGGACCTGGCCCACATCCCAGGCATATGCCCTGACTGGGAATTGAACCGGCAACCCTTTGCTTCACGATCCAGCTCTCAGGTCACTGAGCCACACCAGCTGGGGCAGGTTAACAATAATTTTTAAGGCACTTCCTTGAAAATAAGTGGCTTTGATTCTTTCCTTATCCACTTCCCACTCTATCCTATTCCCTATGTTGAGAAAACCACCAGATCTCGGTTCTTTGTGATAGCTGTTGTGTGCATTTCTGCCACCTGAGCTCAGGTTCTTCTTGCTTCTCATCAGGATCATTGCAGTAGTAGCCTCAGAACCAGTTTTCCTGTTTCTAGCCTTTGGCCCTTGAGGTCTGTGAGAACAAAGTAGTCACCCTAGAATACACCTCATTATCTGATAAATCCATGCTCAGAACCCTTCAGTGTGCTCCACTGATTGATTACAAGAAAAAGCTCAAGAGTCCTGTGTCTCATTTTGAAAGCCCCCTCAGATCTGCCACTCATCTCTCCATTCACTTTCTAGTCTCCAGCATGAGCCTTACTCACGCCGTGCCCCCAGGGAAAAACCTCTCTCAGGTTCAGTCCTGAGACACGATTTCACCCCTTTGAATGCTTTCCTCATCTCGTCCTCCGGGGACCCAGGCTAGTGACTGTTACGATAACTACTTTTGATCACTAAAGGCGCTTCTCTGTAATGCAAATAGCAATACTCAGTACATTGTTTTTTCATCTATGTGAGCATTCTGCTTTGAGTCTCTACAGTGCCGATTGCCTTTCCAGCATCATTTCCCATTTGTAATAGATTTTTAGGACACTGCCCTGCATATTTTTAGGAAATCATTTGAATAAAGGAAATCTTTAGCAGTTTCACTGAGATGTAATTTACAGACTATAAAATTACCCATTTTTAAGCATATAATGAAATGAATGTTAGTGTATTTTACAGAGATATGAAACCATCTCTACAATCTAACTTGAGACATTTCCATCATCTTTGCCCTTTTACATTTATTGTTCTTACAGCCCTGGGTAACTACCGACACCCCTTTGTCCTTTGTATTTGGACATTTCCTATAAATGTGGCCTTTTGTATTTGGCTTTT
The DNA here is from genome assembly GCA_004027735.1 of Carollia perspicillata. Lineage (NCBI taxonomy): Eukaryota > Metazoa > Chordata > Mammalia > Chiroptera > Phyllostomidae > Carollia > Carollia perspicillata. The sequence goes on from PVKM010011125.1 coordinate 24,126, forward strand.
TTCACTGAGCATGTTTTTGAGGTTCATCTTTGTTATAATACATATCAGTGCTTAGTTCTTATTTATTTATGAGTAGTATTCTGTTGTATGAGTGTAAGAAGTATAGACAGACCTCGGAGATATTGTGGGTTCAGTTCCAGACCACTGCAATGAAGTGCATATCGTGAAGCAAGTCACACGAATTTTTTTGTTTGCCAGTGCATATAAAAGTTACATTTATATTATAGTCTATTCTATTAAGTGTGTGGTAGCATTATGTGTAAGAAAGGAATGTACATACCTTAATTTTTTAAATTCTCACCCAAGGACATGCTTATTGATTTTAGAGAGTGGGGAAGGGAGGGTGAGAGAGACGGAGAGAAACATCAATGTGAGAGAGAAACATTGATCAGTTGCCTCTCATTCGCACCCTGACCGAGGACCAAACCCACAATCCAGGGGTGTGCCCATTACAATCTTAAAATTAAGATTCCTGGTGCCCTGACCAGGAATCAAACCCATGACCTTTTGGTTTATGGACCAGTGCTCCAACCGAGCCACACCAGCCAGGGCTGCACATGCCTTAATTTAAAAACATTTGATAAAAAGATGCTAGCCATCATCTGAGCCTTCAAGGAATTGAAATCTTTTTGCTGATGGAGAGTCTTACCTTTCATTTGTAAAAATTATCGGCAAAGTGCCGTAAGGCAAAGTGCAATAAAATGAGGTTTGCCTGTAAATGGATTTTCATGTCACTCACATTGGCATAGTAGAATAGTTCGGTGTTATTTTCGGGACTGGATTATACTTCCCTATTTTCTCCCTCAAAAGATTTCCCAGTAAGTTGCTCATCAGCAAATACCCTACATAAAGGTCCCATGCTGTCTGATTTGTCTCTTTAGCTCTGCATTTGTTTTACACAAAACCCAAAGGGTGGTTTTTTTCTCTCTCTGCCATAGGGCCATGTTTATGAGTGGACTGAGTGAAAGCAAACAGACACACGTCCACCTGCGGAATGTGGATGCAGCCACCTTACAAATAATCATCACGTACGCGTACACGGGTAACTTGGCGATGAGCGACGGCACTGTGGAGCAGCTTTACGAGACAGCTTGCTTCCTGCAGGTTGGTGGTTCTTTCTGTTGTGTGCATTAACTGGGGTTCATTTTCCCACAAAACATCAACTCGTCAGCAATATATGTGCTTTTCTTGTTGAAGATATTAGACAATAAAGGTTTTCTTTTCTTTTTAAAATGTATAAGGGAAAAACAGTAGGGTTTGATTAGCCAGTAAACTCTGGTTTTATCATGGTAACCTAATTATTGTAAAAGAATAAAATGAAACTTATAATCTGCCTAATGTATCTGAGAGTTTAGATTTCAAGTAAAAGTAAATTTTAAACAGTGTTTATTAAATTTAAGTATTTCAATTTTTTAAAAAGATTTATTTATTTATCTTTAGAGGGGAAGGGTTAGGGAGAGAAATAATCAATGTATGGTTGCCTCTTGTGTGTCCCCTGCTGGGGACTGGCCTGCAACCCAGGCCTGTGCCCTGACTGGGAATCAAACCGCAATCCTTTGGTTCACAGGCCTGCGCTCAATCCACTGAGCTACACCAGCCAGGGCAGTATTTAAATTTTTTTTTTTTTTTTTTTTTGGCTGCAGCTTAGATGTACTAATTTCTTACAGTATTTTCGCAGAAAATTTTTACTTTTTCTTTTTTTCACAGAAAATTTTAAGATTGTAATGGAAATTATCAAACTTAAATATGGACAGTAGCCATGTGACCATGTTGAGCTCTTATGGAGAAGTATTTAAACTAAAATACTGTCCCTGTAGTTGGTGCCAATTATACCTGTATCTAGGGAAACTGAGGCTACAACAGTAGCTTCTTGGTACTTAAGGGTCAAAGGTGGCACTCATTTCCTAAATCCAAACTTGAAATGGGGAAGTGCTGTCTTTCTACAACTTAAAATTTTTGTTAACTTTTATGAAGCCAGAACTAAAAACAGGTGTTTTCAGAATTGCTAAAAAGTTGAGGAATTTAAAGAAATGTGGATTCCAGAGTACTGTGGTACTGTGCACAGTGACGCTGTCCATGCTGTTTTTTCCTATCCTGTGCACGTGCTTGTCCAGGTGGGAAATCAGACTGCCTGGTGGTCTGGGTCATCCTGGCGAGCCTAGGACAGGTCCTTTTATGACTTTCACTGTTAACCATGTGGTATAATGATGTTTTTGTATGCCAGATACTGTACTGTGCTTTATTTAAGTTCTCATCCAATTCTTAGAATAATCACTTGTATCGATTTCCCCATATTATGCGAGAGATCGTTGAGGCTTAGACAAGTAGCTGCTTGTCTGATAGTGTGCAGTTACTGATTGGCCAACCCCAAGTTTTGAATCCAAGCAACCCAACTTCTTCATAAATTGCTTCTGGTTAACCACGGTGATTTTTTTTCCCTTTTTAACCACTGTAATGTTGAGTAAGTATAGGAGGTAGCCCTTCTGATTCATCTGGGATCTACTTTGCCTTTTTAAGAAAAACAAGTCAACTTACAGAATGGCTAAGATAGGATATCTGAAGGTAGATCATTTATAACTACATACAGTGTTATTTATTATTCCTGTGATTGGCTGTCTTAGCTCTCTAGATAAGAAAGGCATATAGAACTATTCTTAGTCATTGTGCATGATTTTCTGCTTTTGACTATCTTGTCCATGTTGATAAACCAGATTCCAGCTACTCAACAATAATCATTTTGTGTACTATGATTTATTCACATTGTTTTCATTTAGTTCTCTGAGTTACATATTTAAAGCCTAGAAAAGTATGACTTATATATGAATTTGCTTACATTTTCCTTTAGGTTTTTAAGAGTCTATTTGATATTATACCACTGGCTTCTAAATAGGGCAGCTAAGTAGGCCACTGGACAGGTAGGAAAAAATGCAAAGCTATATGCGTAGTCTTCTAATTTTATTATTACGGAAGACATCTCTTGGTCCATAATATGTATCTGAAAATAAAAATTACAGTATAGGGATCTGATTAATATACCTGTGTCTATAACAAAAAATAAAATCTATTTTGCCTTTGTCAACTTTTTTTTTTCATTTTAGGTAGAAGATGTGTTACAACGTTGTCGAGAGTATTTAATTAAAAAAATAAATGCAGAGAATTGTGTGCGATTGTTGAGTTTTGCCGATCTTTTCAGTTGTGAGGAGTTGAAGCAAAGTGCTAAAAGAATGGTGGAGCACAAGTTCACTGCTGTGTATCACCAGGAGGCTTTCATGCAGCTGTCACATGACCTACTGATAGACATTCTCAGTAGTGACAATTTAAATGTGGAGAAGGAGGAGACAGTTCGAGAAGCTGCTATGCTGTGGCTAGAGTACAACACAGAGTCACGATCCCAGTATTTGTCTTCGGTTCTTAGCCAAATCAGAATTGACGCACTTTCAGAAGTAACGCAGCGAGCCTGGTTTCAAGGTCTGCCACCCAATGATAAGTCCGTAGTGGTTCAGGGGCTGTATAAATCCATGCCCAAGTTTTTCAAGCCAAGACTTGGGATGACTAAAGAGGAGATGATGATTTTTATTGAAGCATCTTCAGAAAATTCTTGTAGCCTTTACTCTTCTGTCTGTTACAGTCCCCAAGCAGAAAAGGTTTACAAGCTGTGCAGCCCACCAGCTGATTTGCATAAAGTCGGGACTGTTGTCACTCCTGATAATGACATCTATATAGCAGGTGGTCAAATTCCTTTGAAAAACACAAAAACAAATCACAGTAAGACAAGCAAACTGCAGACTGCCTTCAGAACTGTGAATTGCTTTTATTGGTTTGATGCACAGCAAAATACCTGGTTTCCAAAGACCCCGATGCTTTTTGTCCGCGTAAAGCCATCCCTGGTTTGCTGCGAAGGCTACATCTATGCAATCGGAGGAGACAGTGTAGGTGGAGAACTTAATCGGAGGACTGTAGAAAGATACGACACTGAGAAGGATGAGTGGACGATGGTCAGCCCTTTGCCTTGTGCTTGGCAGTGGAGTGCAGCAGTTGTGGTTCATGACTGCATTTATGTGATGACACTGAACCTCATGTACTGTTATTTCCCAAGGTCTGATTCATGGGTAGAAATGGCCATGAGACAGACTAGCAGGTCTTTTGCTTCAGCTGCAGCCTTTGGTGATAAAATTTTCTATATTGGAGGGTTACACATTGCTACCAATTCTGGCATAAGACTCCCCTCCGGCACTGTAGATGGATCTTCAGTAACTGTGGAAATTTACGATGTGAATAAAAATGAGTGGAAAATGGCAGCCAACATCCCTGCGAAGAGGTACTCAGACCCCTGTGTTCGAGCTGTCGTGATCTCAAATTCTCTGTGTGTATTTATGCGAGAAACTCATTTAAATGAAAGAGCTAAATACGTCACTTACCAGTATGATCTGGAACTCGACCGGTGGTCTCTGCGGCAGCATATATCTGAACGTGTGCTGTGGGACTTAGGGAGAGACTTCCGATGCACTGTGGGGAAACTTTATCCATCCTGCCTTGAAGAATCTCCATGGAAACCACCGACCTATCTCTTTTCACCGGATGGGACAGAGGAGTTTGAACTGGATGGAGAGATGGTTGCACTACCACCTGTATAGTGGGGGGATCAGGAAGTGCACGTTGGATTTCTGTGCTTTGTCATTTTCTTTGCTAAACGAGAGAGAGAGGCTATGAAAGGACTATATAGGAGTACATAAAAATCTATCTTTGATAAATTTTATTTTTATGCCCTACTTAATATTTGCATCAGTATAATATATATCAGTGAGTCTTGCAGAAAGATATGCTTCCGTAATATGAAATAGAGTATCCACTAACTCAGAAACTTTTAATGTGTATCATGAGAACATAGAATCTGGATTATCTAACATTGTTAGCCCTGTGTATGTACAGTTCAGAAAGTTCACTTATTAAACTAGTTTCCTGTTCCCTAGTGTGGTCTATCACAAATTGTGCTGAGGTTATGTTAGTGTATGTATTCCATTCCTGTGCTTCTGTTCTGAAGTCCTGGAATACATTTTTTTTTTTTCAGTGTAATTAGTTCTGCTGCACTTAACACTAATGTCCATGTTGGAAGAGGAGTGTCTAAATCCTACTCTAGAGTTGAGGAAGATCTTCCATTTATGGTATTGCACAGGGAAAGCTATGACTGCAGGCCCAGTCTAACTATACTATTAGGTGCATGTATCCTCTTTTCACTAACTTATACTTATCTCTCTAGAATACAGGTCTTCCAATCAGCTGGTCGCTTACCAGGTGTGGACTTAAGTCGCTGGGCTTGCAATAAAAATTGCTAGTCCCTCATCGTGCGGGTCTGGGTGGGCTTTTGTCAGTAAAGGCCGCCACTTTCTGTATTACGTTACCATTGGCTCATGCATACGACTACCTGCTGCTGTTGTACTTCTCCATCCTCACAATTCAGAGTGGGTCAACCAGGTCATTACATCTTAATTTAATAACAAGCATTACTGTAGACTGATTGTGTATAGAGCTCCGTTAGCCGTCAGGGTGTGCTTTTTTAACCTGTTGTGTGGGGGGTGGAATTGGAAAGGAGGACTGTGCAGGAACCCTCTGCACCGGCTATGCGGATGAGCAGGTCCGAGTGCCGCTCCGGCGCTCGTCCCAGGAACCACTAGCAGTAGCAGCGCTGCCGACCTAACATGAGCACAGGTGCTTCACGACAGACATCACTAGCATGTTCAACTGCATCAAGTTCTGGCACTGTATTTTGAATGACATTAATTTATTAAATAAATAAATTGTATATATTCAATATTTGTTTTTCTTTTGTGGTGGAGATGGTGTAATGCATGGTGTGCTTTTAGTTTTACTGGGTCAGTTTGGCTTGTTACATGAGGTTTCTTCAGAGTTGTGTCTTACTGTGACTTGAGCTTTACTGTATCAACAGGAAGTACAGAGGGAAAACAATGCCTTTCAACCCCAGTTGCATAGTAGAGTCATCTGAGGTGCTTTTAAAAGTGCGGGATGGTGCCTGGACCTCATCCCAAACACAACGAAATGCAGTCTTCCAGGTGGACCTAGCACCAGTATCTTTGAAAGCAGTCCCTTTGAGAACCATTGGTTTCGATACAGGCATGCCTCAGAGTATACTGCATGCTCAGTTCCAGACCACCGTGGTATATTGGGTTGTAATCCTTTTGCTGGTGGAGGGTCTTACCTTCAATTTATAAAAATGCAACATCTGAGGCACGATCAAGTGAGGTGTGCCTGTGTAAGGGTTTCGTTCTAGATTACCAGTCTTCCTCATTCATGTTTACAGACTTGAACTGCCTCCCTGTGCCTACTGAATGAACCAAATCCACTTTTGGCAAGTTTTTAACATTTAAGAAATTTCAATCCATGATAATATTTTTTTCAGATGTCAATCTGTAAAAGTGGTTTTCATGTTGAAAGACCTATTTAATAAGTAAACATAAGCTTTCTATTTGAGGCAAATTACTCTGTAAAACTTCAACACAGATTATCAGAAATTGAGGCAGCTTCAGTCTGCACCAGCGCCATAGTCCCGTGACTAGGAAAAGAATGAAAGGCGAGAGACATCCCTCCTTGATCCTAATGAGCTGCCACGTGCTCTGGTAGGTGGCATAAAAGGAAGCGGGAAATTGGTGGAAAAAGTGGGACCTTTGCCCTAAGAATTCTACAGTGAAAAGGGAAACGAGAGAAACATTGAGAATAAGTCTCAGGCAAAATCATTTGGTGGAAGAATCCTTGAGTCACAAATCATCATTCCATGTTCAAGTGCCTTGGTTCTTTCCCGTAGGAAAGTTCAGCGTACACAGCTCTGGTGGCTAGCAAGCAGATGTCATGGCGTTGGCAGATCTGTGTTCTTGCGGGTTGTGGGAGGAGGAGTTGTCCCAGGCCTTTCTCCTCCGCCCTTGGACGGCTGCCTGCACGCCCGTGCAGGGTCTGTGCCATCTCATCAGAAACCAAATCTGCCAGCATCTTGATCTCCGACTTCCCCACCTCCCGAATGTGCTGGAGCCTAGAAGTTCCAAACCAAAGTCGGATAGGGTTGATTTCCGGATGGCCTGTGTCCTCACGTAGTATCCGACAGTGAAGTCCAAATTCTTGAGCTCATTTATGGCTGTCTTGTAAATCTGGCTTCAAGTTACCTTGACAGCCTTGTGTCTTACATTGTTTACCCACAGATGGACTCAAATCAGGCTGTCACTTACTTTCCTGCCTGTGGCTCGCTCTGAACCATCTGTTGAAGGTAGTTTTTAAATGAAGGATTCCCTGATAACCACCTCTTGTGCAATGCTGAAGACAGTCCCTTCTTACTGGTCTGAATGCTTCTCTACAAAGTGATCCATGTCTTTTGAGAAGGACTTTCTCACAGGGGCTGCATCCCCCTGCAGTGTAGCATAGTTGTTGATAAAAAGTCAAACCCAATGTAACAAATTTCTCATCATTAGGAGTTTCATTAGTCACCCTTTTCCCATTTTCACTGACCTCTCTATCCATCTTAGGTCTGTCACCTTAATGCTTCTGCCACTCTTGGCTCTACCCTCAATCCTTTGCCGCCTCATTTTGTAACCGGCACAGCCTGAAGCCGAGAGCTCTTGGGTGCACGTGGTCTTGACCTGTTTGTTACAGCCGAGCTTCAGTCTCCTGAATTCCTTCACGTGCAGTGCTCCTCACATGACTGGAAGGTTTTCCTGTTGGAGGGATTTGATAATAGAAACCTTGTTTTAGGCCTTGGATGCTGGGCGAACACGGGGAAAACTGAAGTCGGTCAAGTTCATGGGAAAGGGCGTATTCGCCTGGCTTCATTCAGTAACAACGTCCTCCTCCTCTGAGGCCTGAGAACTGGTAATTTCTCACTTGGTTTTCCCCACGCACTCTAGAGCGATGGCACTTCCTCTTTGCTAAAGGGTTACATAACCGTGCAGATCAGCACTGTGGGCCCTCTTACCCTTGGACAGGACTCTCTGAAACTGCTGGATTTCCACATGAGAACTGTTTATTCTGGATCAGACTTAATTTGGTCAGCTGAGCTCTCTTGGGTATGGAGAGTGTTTCTTACCCTTGGCCTACTTTTTGTGGTACTCAATATCCTTTTACAGTTTCACCCTGCACTTGGTAAAGCCAGTAGTTGAAAGCACTGCTTTCTTTTCCTTTTTCACCACGTCAGTCCCATCGTACTCCTTGGAAAGCCACAGACATGGAGCCTAGCATTGGAAGGGAAGGTTTTGTTCACGTCACAGTACTCAGGTGCCTGCCGAGTGCCAGCCTTCACGTTCTCGTAGCTCAAAAGCAGACAAGTGACCCCCCCGGCCAGTAAGGGTGGTGATGGAGGTATGTTCCGGGCCTGTGGGGAGGAAGAGGCACTGGCCTAGCTCAAGGCCCATGAGGCCTTGACTCACATGCAGTGTCTTCTCTGCCTCTCTTTGTGCTTTGGTGCTGTCCCTCCCCAGCACAGTTTCCCACCACAGGAAATTGTGGTGTTGTTGATCCCATAAATCAACTCACTTTTCTGTGTTCTCAGCAGCGTGGGAGAAACTAAAAGACAGGAAGGAGGAGGAAGAAATGCAGAGGGGAGCATGCTGGACCCCCACCCTCCCTTTGCAAGTTTGCATGCGGCGGTCCCCCTTCTCCATATTGCCCCAGTTTCCACAGCGATTGCCAGAGTGGCTGACGTTACAGGGAGCGTCATACTTCCTGCATTACACTCAAGTCTCATGACTCAGTCCTGGGCTGTTGGTTGGATCCAATTTCTCATGATTCAGTATAGAGAAAAATGCCATGACCAAGAACTCCATGCACATTGCTTTTTCTTTTGGATTATTTTGTTGGTATCAGTTCCAAGGAATGGAATGCCGACCAGGCTCAGGATGGGGTTAGGTCCATTTAAAATGAGTTAGTTGCTCTCCTGATGGAGGTAAGGGCCATAAGAATGTTCACACTTTATTGACCAAGCTTCTTAAACTCGTGTCTCTTAAAGCAGTGAAACAAGTGCTATCATTCAAATGCCAGGGGAAAAAAAGCTCCCAATGGTGTGTGGGAGCTTGATAGAGTACAGGGCACAGAGAGTCACAGGGCCCACAACCAGGAGGGAGCGGTCAGTGCTCGGGTGCTGGTGGCAAGGCGGGGCAGTCCTCTCCCCTCGGGGGCCTTACTCCCTCATCTGGGACAGGGCTTCCTTGGAGCCGTTCCCCATCAAAGAGTGCATTGGAAACCTCGGATCCACCTTTTCTTATTTCATTCAGGACATAGGCTCAGAGAGGTCTGTTGCTCACCTTGCCCAAGGTCACGCGGCCACCTAGGAGTGTCTTCTGCCTTCACATTTTGGGGTTCTCTATACACAGAAATTTCCCAGTAAATGAGGGAAACTGAGGCAGTGAGTGGCGTGGGAGCCCAAGGGAAGAGTCTGATGTGTGCTCTCAGCATGTCCTGTCTCTGTCCCTTTCCTAACCCAGAGGGATGAGAAACACGACCCTGAGTGGGGTGTGAGCATTCATTATATTGTTTCCTTTATAGCCGACACATTTGATAGTTCGGATTTCTTTAATTGTTAATATAATTAAAAGTAATAGGAATAGCAAGTGTGTAGTCGGAGTTAAGCATGTGTCAGATACAATGTCTGTGTGCGTACGTGTAAGTTCACACTCCCTTTTTATGTCCAGTCTTGTCCTTCCTTTCCCGTACCCGCCTCCT
>PVKM010011126.1:0-17430 GCA_004027735.1 Carollia perspicillata
TTCCATTCCCATTAAAGAATTAAAATTACTGTATACTGAGAATATACAGAGTCTGGCAGAAATAACACCTGCCTGAGTGTGGTCGTGTGGTTTGGCAGAATGATATTATAGGTGTAATAATTTATAGTTTTAATTTGAACAGTTCACCTGAAATGTCATATGGTGTGCCTTGAGTGTGATATTGTTATGTTACAGAATTACATGCTTATTATTTTTAATAAAGATTTTGTAATAAAAAGGGGGCATTATTTGTGCCAGGTGCTGTATGTTATCTTTCCAGATCAAAGAAGTAAGATCAAGGACTCTAACAGCCAAATAGACTGTTGTGTGTTTGTTTTTTACCACCATCCAAGGACATTTTTTTATTGATTTGAGAGAAAGAGAGAGAGAGAGAACACCGATGTGAGAGAAATATCAATTGGTTGCCTCCCGTACACGCCCCAACCAGGGATCCGATCCCAACCTAGGTAGGTGCCCTAACAAGGAATGAAACCCACAACCTTCTGGTGTGTACAGTGGTGAAGGGGAGTGGGGGAGAGGGAGGGCGGAGGGATGCTCCAACCAGCTGAGCCTCCTAGGAGGCCAGAACAGAAATTCAGCTGAGTCAACTGCCCTATGGAGCCTGTGCTTACCTCCTTTTTTACCACCACAGCCTACACTGAAAATTTCCCTCCTAGTGTAGCCGCTGTACCTTCAGTATACTTTTTTCACAGGATGTGTAGCGCTAACACTTAACTTGATTCTCAGCTCACCTCTCAATACTAGATGGTGGAGGGTTGGAGGTCAGGTCCCTGAGGTTAAGAACTTGCCCATGGTTTTTCAGCTATGAAGTGGTAGGGCTGGGATTTAAACCCAGCACTGTGCAATATTTAAACAGCAGAAGCTGAGCCATCTGTCAGGATTACCATAAGATAAATTCCCACATTAAGTAACAGATTGGACCAGATCAAGCCTAATTCCCCTTCCACCTCTTAAGATTTTTCTAATTCCATCCCCAAGGATCATTCCATACTGACAGGTGCAAGTCTTTTAAGCCACTCCAGCCTCTTGACGATTTCAGTTGCCATTTTCTGGATGCTTTCCAACTCTGACACATTTTTCTTGATGCACAAGAAGCAGGATTTCGTGTAACTGCATCATGTAGTTGTAAATACATGACTGTTTTGCAAAAAGATTGTAATTTTTCAAATTTCCAGGAGCATTCCCGATAAAGTCTAGCATTTTTTTTACCACAAGTACAGACCCTATATTTTTATGAAGTATAATTTGGACCACTTTTCTTCTTACACATTATTCCTTATTAACTCATGTAAAATACTTCCTCGTTCAATTGTAGTATGTCATATGATTTAAGTTATTATATCTAATAAAATTAAAAAGAAACAATTAAAAATAAAGCACTGATTATTTTAGGCCTGCAATACAATAGATGTATCATCTAGGCTCAAACAAAAAGTTGTCAAAATATCCTTCTACTACAAAGGTTACAGACATGATACTGTATAATAAAGTGAACTATGTCAGGACAGAGAAAGCTTTGGTCAAAAAAAAATCTGTTTAATTTCATATGCTCCACAGGACTAGTAGTTATAGGTGGCATTTTTTTACACCTAAACAAAGTCCACCTAGGTACAAAATGTAGTACAAAATTCAGTACAGAAATTGTGTACTGAAGGTACAGTGGCTACACTAGGAGGGAAATTTTCAGTGTAGGCTGTGGTGGTGAAAAAGGAGGTAAGTACAGGCTCCACAGGGCAGTTGACTCAGCTGAATTTCTGTTATTCCCCGTTCTACCTCTAGAACAATATAAATTTGTTTGTAAGTAACCTTTTTGGCAACTGAAAAGACATTATCATTGGGATATAGCATTAGTAATGCTATGCTGCCAGGAAATCATTAACCTATGTAAGTAAAATCAAGTCTATCACTGTATTACCAAACATGGCTGGAAGAAGTTTCTTAAAATCTTCAGGGTATATTTGGGATGGTATGGCTTGAAACTTAGGCTATAAAAATGTACACTGAATTGCTCAGGAAATTCTCCATGTGAAACCACAAGGAGACGGGCATCGTCCTTCAGACAGCAACACCATTTATTTACTTTGTCATCCAGACGGTTCTTGAATCCACGCACAAACTTCAGTAACAAGCTCCAGGGGTCATTTGTAGTGGGGGTTATGTAAAGATAGTTAATGATTTCCCCACAAATCTAGGAAGGACAACTAGCAGGTATATGCACATATGCTAATTATTTTATAAACATTTTCATTTTAACTCTACAATAACCCTGAGAGGAAATTTTATAGAGGAGGAAACAGGCTTAAAATGACAAGTAAATGATGAAATCAGTATTTAAATCCAAATCTCTCAGATTCTAAAGCCTAATTTCTTATTATACTGTATCCTATGACTTCCCAAGCAAAGATTTAATCTGTAACATCTAAAATAACACTGTGATGTTAAAAAGTTACACGATTTAGCATTGGGGGGAATGAGACTCAGAATTCCATGTTGAGATGCAAGAGACATAGCTCTGCCAGTTACAGTGAAATTCTTCGCCACCCCAGTTAAAAGGATCCTGTTATGGCTCTAACAATCTTACGATGAGACCTTGAAATCGGCCCTAGGTTCAAGGAGTGGGGAGAAAAATTGGGGAGCAGAAACCAGAGAAGCAGGGGATGAGCATGGACAAGATTTAGGCCCTAAGGAAAGAAGACACATTTATCAGTCCTCAACCAACTTCGAATTTTATCTGCAGACTCCAGGATTAGAAACACTTCTCTTTCCACTGCTAATTGCTTTTGACCAGTGACCATACATTATAAAATACGTCAGAAGCCAAAAAACATTAGTCTTCTGCACACCCTCCAGTTACAAAGAAGGCAAGCTGATTAAAATAAAAAGCAAAGGGAAGACTCGGGAAGTTTTTAGGATGGTGCCGACAGAGGCTCTGGGGGCCAGGTCAGATTATGGCACCACACAGAACGGAGGCTCACTGGTGTTAGGAAGATGGGCCCTATCCTCTACGTATAGAATGTTCTGCAATTAGTTGGAAAACTGAAATAAGGAGGTACTTTGATTTATAGACTATTGGAGACTTCATACAGTTCCATAGATTATGCATATAGTATTATGTGGTACATATTTAGGTACTGCCTATCTTTCCAGTACCATCTTTTGCCATTCCCTGGACTCAAATGTTTACAACTAGGTACGTGGAACTCATCTGTGATTAGTGGTTACCTTCAGTGGGGGGTGGAGGATAGAAACACAACTAAAGTGAGACACAAGGGGGACTTGTGGGATACTGGCCATTTTCTGTGTCACGTGGTTATACAGGTATGTTCAGTTTGTGAAATTTCATTGAGGACTGATGTCAGAAAATCACTAAGAACACATGTAACTGTTTGTATATGTGGTATATTTACACACAAAAACACTGAAGAATGTGTGCACATTATACCCATACCAAGGCTTTATAAGCCAAGGGCCCCACACGCGTCAGCAAGCGGGGCCTTGTCAGGTGTCGGTAACCTTTCCTTATTTACACGAGAGCTTCCGCGAAGGAGTCAGGAGAATCATCTGACTCCCATGTCCTGACGCCTGCCATCATCAGGCTCCTGCCAAAGTAACACAAGGCTCCTTTCTTCTCCACCCATGGTGGAACAAAACTCAGTCTCATTGCCTTTCTCCAGATTTCCTCTTCCTGAAAGTCCTTTAAATTTCAAATTTCTCTAGAGAATAGGTCTGAACCACAAGCAAAAAGACTTTATTCCTTTTGATCTGGTAGTGATTAAACAAGTACTACCAGAACTTTGAGGTAAATACTGGGTTGGCCCAAAAATCCTTTTTTTTCCCCATAAAATAAAAGACATTTTTCATTTTCACCAATAACTTTATTGACTGGGATATTTTCAGTATGTCAGCTACCTCTTGCTATTTGCTTCTAGTGAGTAGAGGCCAGTGGTGCTGCTAAACACCTTCCAATGCATAAGACAGCCCCACAGCAAAGAATCATTTGGCCAAAATGTTAATAGTACAAGAAACTTCACGAACCACTTCTGACACATTCGATCAGTCACAGCACCTTCTCCATACACTGCACAAACTTTTTCCGTTTCAATTGTGTTTTCACTGTTCTTCAAATAATAAACCATAATATGTCAAATACGTTGTGTATTTTCTTTCATCTTCAATATTAAAATGGCTGTATGAAAGTTCACCAATTTTGATACGTTTTGTTTTAAATGCACACTGATATGACAGCTGTCCAATACAGTTTAACAAAATTGTTTCAAATGAAGTTAAAGACCACTAAGCATTACTAGAGTCATCGTACGGAAAAAATGTTAAAGACTTTTTGGCCAACCCAATATTATTACACAGCTCACAGATGAGGAAACTAGGAATTAGAGATCAGTGATCGGGAAGATGGTATATGTATGTATTTGCCTACAAAGCCCAAGCTCAAAACTCAAGCTACTTTACCTCCCAATAACCAGACTCTCTTGACTGTAACCTAATGGGAATGCTTACTTGCATGTTTATTTATCCTTTCACCTCCAGCACCTGATTGGGAAATTAGAGCATTGTGGAGGGACGGAGCCTAACAGTGATAGGCCAAGGCGAGAAGGACAATGGATGAGAGTAATCAAGTCAGGAGAACTGCTGCGTTCAGTTGAACCGCAGGCGGGGGAGGGCTATGCCCTTTGCTCTGGATCAGATATACTGAAGCTATTCATCAAGAGCTGCCAAACGTCAAGAAAATAAGACGTGTTGAAACAGCCCCATAATATAATATGTAACATGCACTGAATTTTTATTGTGAGAACTCATATGTCCTTGACGTTTTTCTCCTGGTTGCTTGTACTGCCTTTGGTGTGTGTACTCACTTGTTCATTCGTCCTTTACTCATTCACCAAATCTCTGAGTGTCTACTGTGTCCTAGGCATGGCTCCAAATGCTGAAAACACAAGTACTGTAGAAATGGAACTTGACTTATGGTAGAGAATATAAACAGTCAACAAACAGGCAATGGTCGTAGATGATGGCAAAAATAAAGAAAAGAAAGCACAATATGTGTCACAAGGGTGGAGGCAGGGAAATGGGCTATTTTACATAAACTGCTAAAGGCCTGAAGATACAATTTTTTAGCAAAGATTTTCTCTACATCTTACTTCTTGGAGATATGATTACATGTGCTGCATTCCACTTTATTTTAAAACCTAAGTTTACACTGGCTTTAGATATTAACTTGCAAGAATTTCTTTAAAACTAAGTCAATCAAGAATTCCATAGGAGAATCAACTTACTTTTTATATAATCATATACGATGAATCCTTTACATAGAGACAGAACAAGTTTTCCAGTATAGAAGTAATTATTTAACACTGCTAGAGAGAGGATTAGCATTAAGGTCAAACATAAAAAATTTGAAAAAATGTCCATAGATATCCTCATCCCTTCTCTTCTGTCTTCCCCGCTCTGGTCCTTATGTGTCTGTTTTCTTTCTGTGCTTATCTTACTCTACTGTACATGCTTTGTCTCCTTCAAACTCTGTTCTTTTCCTACCTCCAAACATCTTCCTTTCCATCCTCATTATCAGCCCCTAACGGATATATTTACTAAATATAATTTTATGTTCTATATAATCTTTTTTTAAGATTTTATTTATTTATTTTGAGAGAGAGGGGAAGGAAGGGAGAAGGAGAGGGGGAGAAACACCAACGTGTGGTTGCCTCTAATGCACCCCCTATTGCGAACCTGGACCACAGCCCAGGCATGTGCCCTGACTAGGAGTGTAACCAACGACCCTTTGGTTCTCAGGCTGGCCGGCATTCAATCCACGGAGCCACACCAGCCGGGGCCATATAATTTCTCTTTAAAGGAGGACTGTGAAATGACTTTAGAATTCTTTCCAAAATGAGAAACAAACTGTGTCCTATCTGTAGGGCCTTTAGATTTTCATGTTAGTGGTTACCCTAGAGATTACAACAGGCATCCCTGACTTATTAGAATCTAATATAAATGAATAGTTTTAACATTTCCTAGACAATGCAAGGACTTCAAGTCTAATTTTCCCTCTCCCATGTTTTCCCATTGTATTTTATTTCTACATATATTTTACATCTCACAAAACTATTACTTTGTATACTTAATATCTTTCTGCCTGTAGAATTCTCCTTGATGTTCCCTTCACTGTCGTTCTGCTGGTGACAAATTCTCTCAACTTATGCTTCCCTGAAAATGTGTTTTGCATCCATTTTTAAAGGATATTTTTGCTAGGTAAAAAATTACAGGTTGGCAGTCCATTTCCTTCACCTGTCTGAAGCTACCATTGTACCGCTCCCTCACTCTCGTCCTCTGTTGTCGAGAAAGTCAGCTCCCTGTTGTTTCTTCGAAGACAACATATACCTTTCATCCTCTGGCTTCAGTAGGATTCTCTCTTAGTATTTCCTCCCATCCCTGCAGAGACAGATGAAGTGCACTCCGGGACAGGAAAGCCTCAAGCAAACAGGACTGGTTTTGAGCAGTTTTCCAAAGGAATGCCTAGGAATGGTTTTCTTGTTTTTATTCTGCTTGGGATTCATCAAGCTTCTGAATCTGTGGCTCGATGTATTTAAACAGTTTTGGAAAATGTTCTGCTATTATCTCTTCAAATATTGATTTTGTCCCATTCAGTCGCTCCTCCCCTTCTGGAATTGTTTAGTACCTCCTCTGTATGATCGTCAGTGTCTTTGGTTCAAAACACCATTCACATGAACAGGACACTACAGGTAGTAACCTAACACCAATTTTACTTGAGTGTTTAGAAGGATTTAGGAATGTAAACACACGGTATCAATACGGTAGAATCAAATACATCTCCATCAGAAGTCTAAAATATCTAGTTGCTGCTTCCCAGACCCCTCACCACACAGCGCGGATTAGGTTGTGGGGCTGAAACCCACATGCATAAATACAGTGTATTCCGCACTCATTAAGTCTCAAACAGGAGCCACATCATAAAACTGCCCACTCATGCAACTTCCAAGCCGCTCACCAGGGGTGCACTGATTTAGAAGAGACATCGTGAGGGAAGCTGGAGGTCTATTGGTCCCTACCAATTTTATGCTGGTAAAACAAAGCAGTATAATGTAGTCCCTTAGAGTATTAATATGTCTCTTCATAATCCTTCCAGTGCAGATGTAATTCACCAATCACAGGCCATTTTCACAATAAATATTGGTGTTTCGCACAGGGGCAAAAATTTTTTTGAGAAATTATTACTATAAGATATACTGAGATCTTCTTTCCAAAGAGGGAGAGAAAAACTTAAGCCTTCAATTACCATACTTTTTGGACTAAAAGATGCACTTCCCCCCAAAAAATTTGGGAGGAATAAGGGTTGTTAATGCTGCTGTTGAGTTCTGTTTACATTTACATTAGTGAAATATTATGTTATTTATGTTATTAAATATTTTACTTGCCCTGGCTGGTGTAGCTCAGTGGATTGAGTGCGGGCTTGCGAACCAAACAACCACGGTTTGATTCCCAGTCAAGGCACATGCCTGGGTTGCAGGCCAGTTCCCAGAGGGGACACACGAGAGGCAGTCATACATTGATATTTCCCTCCCTCTCTCCTTCCCTTCCCCTCTAAAGATAAATATAAACAAACAAACAAACAAATATTTTACCACATTTTTTGCTTCAAAAATTTTTTTTCCTATTTTCCTCCTCTGAAACCTACATGCATCTTATGGTCTGAAACATATGGTAACTTTCTCTCTACAGTTTCCAAAATACATATGTTCAACTTTTCACTGCATTCCCATACATCTCGTATACTTTCTTTCCATCATTTTGTCTATCTATGCTTCAATCTGGGTATTTAATTTTTTTTCCCAATTTATTGATTTGAAAGAGAGAAAGGGGATGGACGGAGAGACATAGACAGGCAAACAGACATCATTTGTTGTTCCACTTATTTATGAATTCATTGGTAGATTCTTTTATGCTCCCTGACCAGTGATCAAACCTGCAACCTTGGCGTATCAGAACAACCTTCTAACCAACTGAGCTACCTGGCCACAGCTTCAATCTGGATGCTTTTCTTCTAGCCTATCTTCCAGTTCACTAATCCTCTCTTCAACAGAATATAATCTGCTGTTAAACTAGCCATAGTTCTAGCTAAATTATTACATTTTTCAGTTACAGAATTTCCTTTGGACATTTTTTTATAGATTCTCCTTCTCTGCTAGATTTTTCCATCTTGAATGTATTGATTCAAGTTATTTTAAACTTTGTGTCTGATAACTTTGATATCTGAATCATCTATGAGTTTGCTTCTACTGTGTTGGTCTTGTCTACTGGAATGCTGAACACTGTGTGTGAAAAACTGTAGAGGTTCCAGCTGATTTAATTTTCCTCCAGAGAATAAATATAAGAGACAGAGCATCTTAAGTCTAGGATTAAGCTGACTCTAGGAAGAATTCCAGTCTTCAGGGAACTGCAATAAAAAAAAAATCAGCTTTACCAGGGACCTCCTTCTTGATAAGCTGTAAATTCTGTTTTAAGTCTCCAGGACTTAAACTCTGCTTAGCTTTTCTGTCCTTAGCCACTGCTCTCTGTTCAGACTCTCACATTTACTACTTCTACACATTAGCAAATGACTCAAAAGCCAAATAAAATTTCAGCCTCACTCCAATGTATTTTTCTTCTGACGGGGATATTGACCATTCAAGCCCTGGCTCCCTTCACACAGATTTTTAAACTTTCTCCAGATTTCCTAATCATTCTTGACTAAGGTTGATTTGATACAAGTTAAAAGTTATAGCCATGTATGAAAGTCAACTGCACTAGAAAAAATGTATATATAATAGTAGAATATTAAGATTAAAAAGGACTTCATAGATTATCTGTCTATGCCCAACTTCCACTCAATCTTGAAAGACTACCACCCACTTTCCAAGTAAATATGTCAATGACAGACTCTAACTGATCTGTGGCACAAGTTACACCACTTCCAGACAACCTCCTAGAGAGTAAGATCCCTGGTTCTCTGGAGTATAATCTGCCTCCTTAAAATGTTCACCCAATAGTCATTGCTCTGTCTTTCAAAGCATTATTGAATATGGTAACTCTTTTTTCCAGATGATGGTATTTTAGCTCTTTAAAAGCTATCACATTTAAAATACATCTTCTCATAGAATGAAAAAACTTGTATATCATGTTTCCTTTACCATTCCCATATGGAATACTTTTGGGGCTACCCTAATAATAATGGCAGTTCTCTGAATGAAATATAATTGGGTAATTTTTTTTCAAATGGTAGTGCAAAGGACCCAATATTCAAAATTTAGTTTAATCAAAAGTACAGCAGAACTATATTGCCCCTACAACTACTAACTAAAACAGCCTCTATACAGCTAGCTTCCATCCTGTACACAAGAAATTCCTACAGCTAAGCATTCATAACATACATCCTGTAAGCTTGTGGCCAGCTAAAACCTCGCCATCTTAGAAACTACTACCAACTGTTCTACTGTTTTATTCACCTGTTTTTTTTTGTATTTGTTTTTTACCTAAGTGCTAGATTTGACACTAGTCCTTATTAAATTTCACTGTATTGGTTTTCACCTAGCAATCCAGTCAATATACATTTAAATTCTGATTCTGCAATTGGTGTATTAATTATGTCATCTAGCTTTCCCAAACAGGAAATCTCACTATACTCTTCAAATAGAGTCAGTGATGGAGGCTTCCCCCTTCAGGAAGACACCTACCTTCTTTGGGAACAGCTGCTCAGCAGCAACAAACCATTCAGGGCACATTACTTCATCTTACCTACAAAGCTACCATAATACACAAAATCTAATTTCTTACTGAAATCAAGTTTCTAGCATATCATAAAACTGTTAGACTGTCTGTGAATCAGTCGAGCACTAAGGCGTCTGGTGTAACTCTGGGGTAATCATGTGGGTTCATCATATCGTATCTGACTTAGAACTCACATGTTAGGCATTTAGGTCAATTCTGTGAATAGTTCCCACTGGTTTAAGTTAACAAATTATCTTCTGTAATCCCCTTGCCACATTTTTAACACTTGTGGAAATACGTGCTTCAAATCCGATGTAACTAAACACAGGAAATGCTTAGTTTATATCTATTATTTCATTCGCTGAGTCTGGGAGAACGGAAGCCAATTACAGAATACAGTATAGTACCAAGTTATACTCAAACACATTAAGAAAAAGGTACAAAATTAACTCACACTTATGGTATTTATCAAGGTAAGGTACGAATTTATAAAATTATGTGGTATATTTAAAATATTTTATTCCATTACTATTTTCTCATTTTTATTGAATTTACTGGAGTGACACAGGTTAATAAAATTATAGTTTCAGGTGTACAATTGCATGGCACATGACTTGCACACTGCATCGTGCGCTCACTACCCCAAGTCACGTCTCCTTCCACCACCCTGCACCCCCACACCCTCTTCTACCCCCCCACCCCTTCATCCCACTATTTCCTAGTATGACAGCTGTGTAACCACCTCGTAATTCACTTGCAATTTAGAAATGCAGAGATGTGAAGAACACATTGCTCATGGTGTTTCTAATAGTATGAAAAAAAGATTATGAAAAATGATACTTCAATAAACTGATACACTGGCATTCAGACTAAGACACATAATATAACAAGATCAGATCATTGTCTTTAACCACGTAAAAGGTTGTTTTAAAACTCTAAGGGCAAATAAATAACTATTAGCACTTTAAAACAAAGGCATCACCAAAAGAAATACTGTAAAATGTATCAGAGGCAAACACTGTTAAACATAAGACACTACTCAAGCCAAAGTACTGCTCCCTTGAAAGGGTGAAGAAGGTTTCTATTATTAGCAGAGATAAGAGCTGCCTGAAATTCTTTCCTTAATAACACCATACTAAAAATAAAGTGGTTCACGACATTTCAAAATAAACACATTGCTTTTCATATGCATTTCCAGCACATAAACAATAGGTAAATATCTACTCAACCCTATTCAAGGTGCTTTCTCTTAAATTTGCATCTAATAAATATACTAGGGAGATTCACCCTCATTTTTATAACACAATCAATATTTTAGACGTCTTATACTTACTTACTCATTAGCTCTTAAAGGATTTGAAATTAGATCTTCTGCTACATCAAATTATCTGTTTGCCTTTAAAAAATTAACTACTTTCTCTACAAAGCATTTTTCTATCAAGAAAACCACAAAAGCCTCAAAAATAAATGGGGCAGTATTACCATTAAAAGCAATAATACCAAATGCTTTAAAGAAAGCTCACATGACCCACAAGACAAGTGAATATTCTGTTGTGTTAGACACACACATGCACACACACAAACCTAGTTAAAGCAACGGCTGTGTCAGCATGGGAAAGGGAGAAAGTCCAAGGAAGTGAGGTAATTACCTCAGTATATGATCAAACTACTAAAATCCTTTCTAATTTACATAGATATGTTAGGACAAAGGTTGTAGGAGGGCATTTACACATCAGTCTATATTTTCTATAATTTCAAAATAATGAACTATATTACTTTGTTTCTACTTTAATGAGACACAGGCTTAAATATGAGCCATACATGAAAACTGCCAGCTGCAGCTCATGCCCTCCTCCCTTCCGCAGTTTTTGCCTCCTTCCACGAAGAGTTCTATGACTGCGACCACAGGATCCGGGATGTGTACGTTACAGGGTTTGTATACATGCAATGCAAGTGGTGTACAGGAGAGGGTGATGAGTGGGCGGCATCTAGAGAATTAGAGTTTTCAGAACACATTTGAATTAAATAAAAGAAGACCTGGGGAAAACAAAAACAGAAGATCATAAACGCTTCTTCCCCCTCATCGAATAAATTTCTGGTCTCAGAACCAGATCATAGATTATTCTCAGAGTTCAGCCAGTGAGGAATTTAAGTACACAACAGGTCCTAAGTACATAAAAGTACATCAGAGTTAAGTATTTCTGAGTATCTTCTACATTTTCTCATGTACTTCTCACAACATTGTAAAGGAACATATGGTATTATTCTCCTTTTTTTATAGATCAAGTGGCTTTAGCTTAAGGCCATTCAGCTGGCTTACAACGTAGCAAAAGTTCCACACCAGGTCCTCCAAATCCAACCTTCTCTATAGCATATACTATGTTGCCTTTTTGGACTTACTCTGAATCTATCTACATTTATAACATTGTTTCCTATGAGAAATACTTTTTGGGAGTCAGTCAACTGATTTCACAAAATTAACAAAATCCATTCAGAAGGACAAAATTATCTATGTCAAGACATATATGGTATATGACAGCAAAAAAAAAAAGAATCTAAATAGGATATCATTTACCTAATTCTTTAAGAGAGATGACTGAATTGATCTTGCTTCAAACACTAATCTTCTGGTATTTGATAAGAGTATAGCTTCATTATTTACAGCTATTTCTTAATTAAAACCAGTCCAGCTAGTAATTTATACAAACATTCACTATTATTTTCACTTCAGTCTAATTTTATTGATTTTCCAAACCTTTGAAAAACAAATTCCATGACTTACCCAAAATGGATACTGTATTTTAACATGAGCATTAAGAATTAAGTATCATATAGCACAAATAAATTAGTTATTTGGAACATTCCTCAACGTAGGCAACTAAAATCTAGGGACAGATTATTACAGCTCTGTCTCAAGGTTGATATCAGAAATAAAAGATTTCTAAACACAGCACACATTTAACACATCACACAGGGTGCGGAATTTATTCACAAGAGCCATCTATAGGGCAATTTATCTTGTTTAAAGCCATTTTATATACCTCAACTCATTTAATTCTCACATGAATTCCAGAAGGTAGGTAGTCCAAGTGTTGTTACTGCCATTTTACAAAGGAAAAAACAGGCTCAGGGCAGTTTAGTGGTTTTCCCAGAGGCCTTACATGGCCTTTCCCATGTAAGGAGTAATTCCACAGAGCTACAACTCAGGGCTGATGAACGCCTTCTAACATCAGTGTTCTTTCTAGGGCATCAGATCATTTTTACAAGTTCTCTTTAGCATGATTACTGAAGGCTGCTAGTAATCTTAGTCAAGGTTCCTTTTATACTACAAAAAAAAAAAACCCCTGAAATCCATAGTATTTCTAATAAAGTTGAGTGAAAATTGTTAGAATTCAGCACATTCATCATCTGAGAAATAGAATAGATTGAGATATAAAAGTTGAGAATATAAAAACATAAATTTTAGGCCCTGCCTAGTGTAGCTCAGTGGATTGAGTGCCAGCCTGCTAACCAAAGGGTCACTGGTTTGATTCCCAGTCAGGGCTCATGCCTGGGTTTCAAGGTCAGGTCCCCAGTCGGGGGAGTGCTAGAGGCAACCACACATTGATGTTTCTCTCCTTCTCTTCTTCCCCCCTTCCCCTCTCTCTCTAAAAATTAATAAATAAAAATCTAAAAAAAAAAGCACATAGACAAGCTAAGAAAAGGCTACACACTCAGTGGATAAAGAAGCACACAACCTGGTTTGCAATATGAGAAATTAAATACAAAAATACATAGATATTATTAAAAATATAAATTTTAAGCATACATATGGAGTTTCAAAAAGCTTATTCTCTGTAAATGTGAACTAAAATAAAGACATTTAAACCTTATTTTCTCAATGTTTGATTAAGACCTATGGACATGTAAAATTATGTCCTTGTAGACTTGAAACTCACAAGATAAGGTACAAGAGGGATCCCAAATAAACCAGAATTTTCTTCTGGAGGGAGGATCCCTTGTAGTACAGACTTCCCCTGCTAGGTGAGGTTCTAGGAACCCATCCGTGTCAGTGGACCAGATGGCGTTGTTGTGGGAAGCTGTGTTCGACTTCCATGAAGGTTTTTGGAGACTCTTTCAACACATTTGCCCATTTCACAATGGGTGATTTACAAGCCCATCTGCCCACATCGGGCTGAGTGTTCAGCAGTTTTTGACCAAAAACAGTATGACCTCCATGCCTCACAGTCCCTATTCACCTGATCTTGGCCATAGCAACTGTTTTTGCTTCCCCAGATGAAAAAAGTTCTCAAAGGGAAACATTTTGCCAATGTGGAAGAGTGAAACAAACAAACAAACAAAAAAACAGAAGCACTAAAAGGAATCAAAATTGATGAGTTCAAAACCCTTTTAAGCAGTGGAAAAAAATCTTGATAGGTATATTGCATCAAATGGAGAATACTTTGAAGGTTTAAACATAGAAGAATAAATACATATTTTTTTATAAATAAATTCTGGGCTTCTTTTGGGTACCCCCAATACAGTGCATTTTGACTTTACATTTCATATAGCACAGACTCTGGAGTCAGAAAACCCTAAATGTGATTGCCAATTCTGCCCCTTACTACCACTGTGACCTTGGAAAACTTACTTAAAGTATCTGATCCTCAATTTCTTCATTCGTAAAACAAAGCTAATGCCAAACTCAGGATCACTCTGGGCAATAAATAAAATCACGTCCATATATAGAACTTAGAATACAGTAAAAAGTAATTCAAGTTGTAACTTGACAATAACAAATGTTGTCAAGGATGTGGCAAAAATGAGAACCCTCATACACTGTTGATGGCGGTGTAAACAGTACAACCACTTTGAAAAACAGCCTGCAGCACCTCAAAACCATAGACATAAAACTACGATATGACCCAGCAATCCTATTCCTAGTTATCTAACCAAGATATATGCAAATGTATGTCCACACAAAGACCTGCACATGAAAGTTTGTGGCAGCATTATTTTTAATAATCCAAAGACAACGTCCATCAACTGGCACGTGTGTAGACAGAATGTGACACGCCTACAGATTGGAATATTACCCAGCAATAAAAAGGAACAAACTACTGGCACATACCACGTCGCGCAGAAACCTCAAAAACACCGTTAAAGAAGCCAGTCATCAGTGACTCCATGCGAAGGATCCCATTTATAAGTGTCCAGAGAAGCAAATTTATACAGACAGAAAATAGATCAGTGGTTTTCTGGGGCCGAAGGTAGGAAAGAGCATTAACTCTAAATGGGCATGAGGAATCCTACTGTGATGATGAAAATCTAAACGTGATCGAAGATGAAAGTTGCACCACTTGCTAAAATTACTAAAAGTCACTGAATTGCACACTTGGAATGACTGAATTTTATGATATGTAAAATATATCTCAATAAGCTGTTTTTAAAAAATGCATGTGCTTTTGTTTCTTCTCTCTTGAAGAATTAAATAAGTAACCTTAGATTATAACAACTTCTACAATTTGTATTAAACGATTGTACTAATTCTAACTTTGGATGGGAAAACCATGATCTAATTTATAGAGGCTCTAACAAGTATTAGGAACACCCTTCTGAATGGTTTCTCATTGGACAGGGGTCCTCCAGAAAGAGGAGTTCTCCTAAATCAAAGTACCTCCTGTTGGTTTATATTTTAAGAAGCCAGTGCCTGGAAGCAGCTCAGGAGTAGTATACACACAAGAGATTTCAGTCGTGCTTTGACAATGGGCCAGTTGATTAGATGGGTATTTCAGTCTACATTCAGATTACAGCTAAAGAATTCTTTAAATAAACAAAAATTTTAACACAGTTTGGAAGATCATAGGGTGATTATATACCCTGTACATGTCCAGACAGCAAAGACACTATTTGATTAACTGCATAACGTCGGAACACAATTGTCCTCAAAAATGATATTCAATGGCAACATTTCAAGCATTAATCCAATCCCTGGAACTTCCTATATTCAGTCTACATATATTCTTCTAACCATCCACCCTACTTTTGAGGTCTTTCAAAAATAACCCAGAACTTCACAGCCTTCATGGGACTTCGAAAAATTTTACAAACTTTTTAGGTCTTCACACAAATACTACCTTGTCTGTCAGGCCTCGCCTGACACCTTACTAAAAACTACTATCCTCGTGACACATCCTGGCCTCCCTTCCCTGATACAGTTTTCTCACACATACAGTGATTATTGTTTGTCTTCCCCTACTTGGGTAAAACTTCCACAAAAGAAGGAATGTTAATCTGGTTTTGTTTCTTGCTATATCTCCATTGCCTACAACACTGCCTAGCATGTTGCAGGTGCTTAATAAGGGTTTTCTGAACAAACGAAAGGGTATCATCACATAATATGGAATAAGCTGATCCTCGCCACATACATTTCTTCAATTTAACAGATTTAAGATTAACAGACAAATTTTAAAGAAAATAGAAGCCTCAGAATAAAATATCCAGACAGCCTATCCAACACTTCTACAGCCAAAAAAAAGCCAAAAAGCGAACGTTTTACTTATAATTCTGGATCTGCACCAATCACACGGAGAGTATATTTTTAATAAACTGGCTCAAGCTCTGGAGAGAGGACAAATTAATTAAATCCCATGTGACTCTTGAGAACAACAACAAAAAGGAAAGTTTAATACTTAACTAGTAAGAGGTAAAAAAAAAATTTTTTTTCTGAAGCAGCCTGTTTTTCTGCGCTCAGAATGGGATTCTACCCCCAACGAAAACAGACAGCAGCATCTGCCTCCGCAGTTCTGGCGCCTCGGCCCCGCGCCCTCCCGGGTCCAACCCCAGGCACCTCGTCTCTGCCACCGACCTCGCCAGGTGCCCCCAGACCTGTGTCACCCTGCCGGCCAGCCCCAGACGCCGCAATTCCCACGACTCTGGACCCCAGCGGCCCTCCGGCCCTTCGCTCCCCCGCACACTGGCTCCCTCCCTCCGGCTAAGCCCCCAGCACCGGCAGCCCCACCCACCCAGAGTCGGAGCCGAAAGAATCCGGATGGCAGGGACCTCCCGCCCGGCGGGATTGGAAGACATTTTACACTTCACCCCGTTCTGCCCCTTTCTGGGTGACCTTGGGCGCGGCCCCAACCCTGCAGGGGTCCTCCTGCTGTCGCCTTCAAGGTGAGGCCACCACCCGCAGCAAGTTGCCGTGGGGACTGCACGCAACACCCGGGAAAGCGCCCAGCAGGGTGCCGACACCAAACAGGAGCTCGAACCATCCCTAACAGGCGCTCCCCATCCGTCCATAGGCTCTCAGAGCTGGAAGCGCCCTGGACGCGGCACAGCGACCCCAGCTTTCGGAGGACGTGGCATCGTGGCGCGCGGGAGACAGAAGCGCCCCGTGCCCCACACTCGCACCGGCGACGCCGGTCTGCCGCCCGCGCCTCGGTCTCCCGCCCGCGCCTCGTCCCCGCTCAGCGGCCCCTGCCTGGCTGAGCCCACCGCTCCACCTGCCCCCGGGCTGCGCCCGCCCGCTCAGCAGCGCACCGGGCGCCCGGTGAGCCGGTTCTCGGCGGGGCGCACAGCCCAGCCGGCGGCCCCGGCGCTACTCAACTCTTCACTTTGCCGAAGGTGCCGACGCCCAGCGTGTCTCCCAGC
>PVKM010011126.1:17530-33847 GCA_004027735.1 Carollia perspicillata
GCAGGTGGTGGATGCCCGCCAGCGGAGAGCTGGAGGGTGGGGGTGGAGACCCGGGGTGTGGGCCCGGGTGCAAGGAGCAGATGGCGGGGCGCTGCAGGGGGAGCTGAGAGCAGACGAGCAAGGGGCGGGGTGGGTTGGGAGGCCGACAGGTGTGCGAGGGTGGGGTGGACGGCTCCCATTCGCGGGTGTCGGGCTGAGAGTGGGGCCCGGGGGCGAGGGTGGTCTGTGCGACCTGTGAGGGCGGACGCAGGAGGGCGTGCAACCGTGAGGGTGAGATTAGGGCGCAGTCCTCGAGAACGGAGAGGTGGACGTAGAATTTGAACAGAAACAGGCCCAACGCATGGGGATAGAGGGGATGTGGAAAAGAACACCAGGGGTCTAAGGAAAACCGGGAAAGAACGCAGGGCAAGGGCCTCCACCCAAGGGCAGTTGGAGGAGAGCCTCGAGGAAGTTTCTCAGGTGGCGGGCTGCGTGTTTTTGATACAGGATTTGGCACATGGAGAACATTCTTCGCTCTCTTCAATCGTCCTCCTCTCCGTACATTTTAATCAGTTATTTTGTCCTAAGGGTGCAAGACATTCTGTCCTCCCGAGCTTTCATTCTCATTTCCGCAATGTTCTCCAATAAATCACAGCCATGGCATTTGCTCAACCGTCCTCGAACACATGCCTATCTAAACAGGGTAGTAACACGTTGTGGTAGAGCTGCGCAGAGATGGGGAAAGACATGAAAAGGGAACCGGAATGAAGCGAGCATAGAAAGTCACATACATACGGAAAAAGAGAGGTCGTGAAGAGCAAGGGCAATGTAAGAGCAGATTAAAGAAAGAATAAATGTGATTAAGAGAAGTGGGAGCAAAAAGGGCGGGCAGGTGAGAGGAAGCCAGGAGCATGATGCCCGGATACCGTGTGAAAGACAGACAAGAATTTAGTGATGAAGTGATACGTATTCCTCCCTCCCTCCTTTTCTTCCTTCCATGTTGTCCTGTTCTTTAATGTTGCCTGTCTTTCAATGCTTAAAAATTATTTGCTGTTTGATAATAAATGTTTAAGGATTAGTTGAACATTTTCAATACTGTGCATAATAGAGTTTCAAGGTCACGTTCCTCCAACACTTATCACACCTTAGATGTAAAAAAGGAAATGTACTGATAGAAAAAAATAAGATGTACCTAAAGTTTATTTTCCGAGAAGTGATAAACACACAAATGACAAACATTCATCCATTCTCGTTTAGACACCAAAACAATCTGAGAGCTGATCACAGCTTATAAATTATAGATATCACAGCTGTTAACAGAGGCTATTTTTATTCATTCTTGAGATCATCTTTCTTGCTGACAAGAAGTATCATTTAAGAATCACTCTACCTAGCTGGCAATTTGGAGAAAATAGCCAGTTATTTCTGATACTGAACCTTTGTTTGGTTGAAGGTCACTCCATCAGCTTTCATTCAAGAGAGTAAGAAAACAAAATGCCTATTCAGCTGTTGAGAGGCAAGATGTATGTCTGTCTCTTGTTCTAATATCCCATTACAAGATGTTGAAAAGTTAATTGGATTGCTTTCTTGAAGCTACATGACAGCAGACTATAGAAAGATATTTTGACATATTCTGCATTGTCTTAACTATTTGTTGCCAATTACAATTTAAATTATTGTCTATTTCACGACCAGGATCCTCGCCTAGCTACTATGAACTACTTGTAGCTTTATTTTTATGCCATACAAGTGTATAACTTGTTGATTAAAAAGTGCATTTAAACATAATCATCTCATTTAATTGTCGCAAAGGAAACATTATCATCCCCATTCTACAGATGATGAAACTTAGTTTTACCCTTTCTGATTTGCCCAAGGCTGATCAGCTAAGTGGCAGAGTCAGAACTCATACCTAGTTCTGACCTGTATACCACAGCTGCCTAATAAAGACAAGGTGCTCAATCAACGTTAACAATTTTCCCAATTATAGGCCCATTCTCATAGTTGTATTATTTCTAGGACAGGCCAATAATATACCCGTTACACTTTTGTTTTTAGCTTTTGTCCTGACTTTTGTTTAGAGGAAAGGCTGAACATTCAGGGGATGAGAAGAACGAGAGAGGTCACCTCCCGGGGGCAGCCTCAGCCTTTTGCTTGCCCTGAGCATTGCAGCTTTGCCTCTCCCTCCCCAGCAAGGCAAACCCGAACGTTACTCAGAACAAGTCTCTTCACCAGCCAAGCCTCTTGGGGGGTTCACTCCCCCGAGGTGTTCTATTAAATACAGTATTCCCCATTGTATTCTTTTCCAGTGATGGTTCTGTTCTTAACCCTAGTCCAACTGTTACTGCCTAACCCTCCTAGTGCTGGGTAAGGGATTATTTCACTTCCAATATTCTAAAGTGGGGCCTGACTAGGTGAAGAATGGAGTGCCACTGACTGGATACACTACACCCGTATTATCAGTACCCGGTTCCCCCAAGTCTTTGGGCAGGGCTACTATCTCAGTGAGGCCTGCCTCCTCAGACCAGTCCTGTTTACACTGCAGTTTTCTCTCACCTGTACTGCTTAACTTCCTCAGTTTACGACTAACATACCATTTACTTGTTTATTATGGTTTTGTTTTGTCTATCTCTCCCAACCAGAATGTAGCTTCATAAGAGAGTTTTTTCTTCATTTTGCTCACTGATATATCCTCAGTGCCCAGAGCAGTGCTTTACAAATTATAGGCACCAAAGTAGTAGATTCAGGTTCTGTGACACTGGAAGTTTATACAATGTGGGGGACTTCATTATAAAGAAAAATTGCAATATTGGGTTTGAAAGTGAATTTTTATTTGAAATGAAAAAAATTATCTAGAAATAATTGACAGCAAATCTTCCTCAAATTCAGAAAAACAAACCTTTATAAATTAACTATCTCACATACTTTTGTAATACTTGTTTTCTACATTTTGGGGCTGCATATTTTTATTGCCTCTTCATATTTTATAATATTTTTATAGAGAGAATAGAAAGATAATTGTGTCCTTCCTCTATGTTGATTGAGCAGGCTTTTGATCACATGTTTCTCTTCAGGATTTCTATAGCACTTTTTGTAAAGATTTCTTCATTTATATTGAGAGAGAATGGAAGACAGAAAGAGAAAGAGAGAAGCATCAATGCAAAAGAAACATTGATTGGTTGCCTCTCTAGGTGCATGGACTGGGGATTGAACCTGCAACCCAGGTGTGTGCCCTGAATGGGAATTGAACCAGTGACCTTTCACTTTGCAGGATGATGCCCAAGCAACTGAGCCATACCAGTCAGGACCCCAGAGAACATTTTTCATGTAGCTAATATAGCATCTGTCAATTCTATTATTATATATATAATTATATATGTATATAATTATAATTTATATGTACTTCATATATATAAATGAACATTTCATATACTTATGTATGAAACAACATATTCCATCGCTATTCCTAGGGTCTAACACAACCTGGTACGTCATTCCAGAAATACTTGTTGAATTAAAATAAAGAAGATGGTCACTGAGCTATGGAATCAAGGAACAAGCGCATGGGGAAGAACACTCTAAAAAGAAGTCAAAGTTAATAGCAGATTCATTTCATCCATATATGGGTGTGCATGAAATACAAAGCATAATATTCCATCTGTGTGTGGTGGTCATTAGTGAGGGTGGAGATGGGCATAAGCCAGAACATTCTGGGCCTTATAGATTTATAATAAGGTGTCCCTGTATAGTTATTCAGTTTAAAATAAAAAGAAATCTGGATACTCAATGATTAATGAAGCGTGTTGATGGAATCTTATATGTAATACAAGCCAAATAATTACTTCTTTTTCATTTTTATTATGAAAATGTTCAAGCATACACTAGAGTAGTATAAATAATCTCCACTTTCAATGATTGTCAAAATTGTCAATATTTACCCATCTATCTTTGCATTTACAAAATGTGTTTGTTTCCTGGGGTGTTTTAAAGAAAATGACCAGATCGATGATCTCACTGGTAAGTACCGCTATATAGCTCTAAGACACAAGAACTTCTTTTCGGCGTAACCATGCTATCCCCATCACAGGTACCGTAGTCAACAATAATTCCTTACTATTACAGAATACCCATTATGTCACATTTTCTCTGATTGTCTTAAAAATACAGTTTTAGTTTTGGTTTCTTCTCAATAGCACCAGAAAAGCCTATAGTTACCAATTTGTTGCTAAAGCTCTGATGTCTCTTTTCATCTGTAATGGTTTCTCCTCCCTCTCTTTTTAAAAACATTATTTGTTGAAAAATCGGGCCATTTCGCCTGTTGACTATCACAAACTCTGTTGGTTTAAGCTCAATAACTATTTCTTATAACAAGAGGTATATGGCAATCAAGAATAATTATTTAGAAGCAACGCATCTGAGTTCACGTTCCATGTTAGCCACCGAGCAATGTCTTTAAACAGGTCATTTCGCATCTCACTGGTAAAACTAGTAGTGTTGAACTGGATTATATTTACAGCTCTTCTCTCCTTTGTTTGGAAACTCAACTCCCAAATCCCATTCCCCATTTTAGAATGAAACTATCAAAGGAAAAAGATAGGCTAGGCTATAGTCCAAAGTATCTCAACAAACTTAAACTTGGTACATTTTTTTCTTATGCACATTTACCCCTTGACATTTATTATTCCTGGTGTGTAAGGTTGAGAGAATGATGTTACCTGGTCTGACCCCTTCAAAAACATCAGTAGAGGCAATACTTAAAACCCTTTCAAGGAAATATTATACCTAATTTTGAAATGTTATTTTTAGCAGGTACCCTAGTAACAAATATTAAACCTAACATAACCCATTTTCATTTTGTAGCTGAATACATTGCTAAATTGCTTCAATGTGAGTCAACATTGTAATTTTCAGTGTAGCTGAGAAAAAATAAAACATTTTGGATCAGATTTCCTCCATGAGCAGATACATTAATTGAAATAACAAAAGTTATTTGCTGTGCTATATAAACATTATGGATCGAACAGTGTTTTCAGAATCTTGCTTTCATGTGTGTGCTGACAGCTTGTCAGAAAAAAGCTCAAACACACTTTTAAGCCAGTTAAATCAATTATTTTCCCCCTGGCATGGATTCAGTGCCCATCTGTAATATGCTGAACACTTGAAACTAGTGAGGTTTGACCGTGGAGATACCAACGTCACCTTGAGTTGATCAGCATTTCTGTTATGCTTGTGCTTTGGAATGAAAACAACCCTTGACAGAACTATACAGTACAGATATTATTTGAAGTCTTCAATGACACACTTCTAATGATCTCTAGTGAGTGCTAACATTTTGGCTGTTGGCTCCATTCTGTTAACATTAGCTACAAAGCTTTGATGTGATTAATCAGTGCCAACTTAAGATCAGTTAGGTAATTTCAAAACTTCCAAACGCTTTGTAAATAATCAAATAATTCTCCCTGCAAGGATAAAGACCTTTAAAAAATAGCCAGAAAACTCAATTTTTTAAAAAAAATTAAAAAAATAAAAGTTTGAATGCTCGTTTACACTATGAGCTCTTTAAAGGCTCTTAACTCTGGGGTTCTGAGTCTATGAAATTAGATGTGTTAGTACATTTTTTTAAATATTGATTAATAAACTTTAAACTCTTGAATTTTAAAATATTGAAATATTTTAAAAAGTGGTATAAAACTAGCTATTCCACCAATTAAACATTCCCAGATTTTCTCTCTCTCTCTGTGTACTTGTTCTAAATATATTCATTCACTGAACAAAGATGTATTGAATGCCTGCTGAGTACTGGACATGAGCTTAGGCGCTGGAGATACAGCGCGACCAGGACAGTCATGACAGTTGATAAGTCCTGTTTATCACTGGTGTTAACATGTGTTAAAGAAAAAAATTAAGCATGACACTTGTTAAAGAAGGTAAGGCATACCTTATGAAGGACTCTGCAAGAGGCACGGCAACTACTGTAATGAAGATTTACAGTAGGGGTGAAAGATCGGTCTTATCTCCGAGTCAACAAAGCACAGTGGAGATTGGTAGCCAGGGAGCAGGGTGGGAGGGTCAGTGGGTGCAATATTGCTGAACTGACCTAACAGGATCCTTGCTGAAGGCAGGCCAAGTATTAGAATAAGGAATTTTGCTGGATATCAAGAATGATTATTTTGGCTACACCAACTTGGCAGGATTCCTGTTAAAACTGGGCTCTTGAAGACATACCCAAAGATGGACCCCAGCTGGGTTAGTGGAGACTGACAAGAGTAGGTCAAGGAGAGAGTCTTCGTCACAATTTACTGGATGAACCAGCTTGTCCATGGAGGATATGTTCTAAGACCCCCACTAAATGTCTGAATCCATGGACAGTACCAAACCCTATATATACAATGTTTTTTCCTATATATATGCATACCTATGATAAAGTTTAATTTATAATTTAGGCACAGCAAGAAATGAACAATAACTAATAATGAAGTAAAACAATATACTGTAACAGAAGTTATGTAAATATGATTGCTTTCTCTCAAAATATCTGATGACTGACCTGATAACCTAGACAGATACTAAGTAACTACTGGGAGGACAGGACGTACCGCTCCAGTGCATAGACAAAAGGATGACTCACGTCTGGGACAAGAAGAGCAGGAAAACACGAGATTTCATCATGCTGCTCAGAATAGTGTGCAGTTTAAAAACTTCCGAATGGTTTATTTCCAGAATATTTCCTTTAATATTTTTGAACCATGGTTGACTCACCAGAGTAACTGAAGCCACGGAAAGTGAAACCACTGATAAGGGGGGAACTACTCAATGACATAATATAATGTTAGCGGCAAGTGCTAGAAAGCAAAGTACGCAGAACAAGTGGATGCAGAGATGAAACTGGGGGGAAGGGTAGAACAGGCATTTTATACAGGTTGTCAAAGAAAGTCTCTCTGAGAATGTAGTAATCGAGACCTGAAATCATGTGAGAGAAGGAGTCACTGAAATATCCGGGGGAAGAGCATTCCAGAGAGAAGGAAGGGCAAGCACAAAGCCGGTCACAGTAACAATAGGACATTGGAGGAATAGCCAGGAGGCCCGTGTGTCCAGAGGGGTGAGTGGGTGAGTACAAGAATGAGAATGCGAGTAGACTGCCTAGAGCCATGTCACACTGGGTAGACTAAATTAAAAGCTTTGGGTTTTTTAAACATTGTGATTACATATCTTTGGGAGGGTTTTTGAACAGGAGTGATGTGATGTGAATTGTAAACTCAAAGGATTTCTCTAGATGGCTGAGTGGAAAAGAGTCTTAAGGTGATAAGAATAGTAAGCCATCTGCGCGCTGACAGTAGCTTAAACTAGAGTAATAGCAGCACGTTCAGATTTGGCATACGTTTCTATGCTAGCACCAAGCGGATTTGCCAGTGGTTGGATGGGAGGTGGGAGAAGGATCACAAAGGAGGAATCAGAGGCTCAGATATTTGGCCCACACAACTAGATGAACAGGGACGCCATAGACCGAAATGCAAAAGACTGCATGAAAAATCAGTTGGGAAGAAGGGAAGCAGAAGGAGGGGCAAAATTCGGCTTGCCTTTGGTAAGGTTGAGACATTTAATAGAAATTCAAAAGGGCATATCAAGTAGGTAGTTGACCACAAAAGTGTGAACTTCAGGGAAGAGGTTCAGACTGAAAATGTGGGTTTTAAAATCATCAGCATATGTATCATACAACTGAAGATCTCTTAGGAAGTGAGTTTAAACAACAAAAGAAAGAGGTTCTCAGACTGAGATAGCCCAGATTTAGAAATCTGTAAAAAGTAGAGGTGTTAGCAAAATATACTGAACAGGAATATCCACGACAGTAGGAGGAAATCTGAGGAAGTATTATCTGACGGAAGGAGACAACCTGGGGTGGGGAACAGACAATACAAAATCCAGATGATGTGTTACAGAATTGTACACCTGAAACCCATGTAAGTTTATTAGTCAGTGTCACCCCAATAAATTCAATAAAAAATAAAAACAAAAAGGAAAGTATCAGTATTTCAAGCCATTATTATCAGCCATGTCTATTGCTACCAATATGTCAAGTGAGATGAGAATGAAGAGCTGGCCATTGGATTTGATGCCCTAGACCATGGTTGTCAAACTCATTTTCACTGGGGCCACATCAGCCTCGAGGTTGCCCTTCAAAGGGCCGAATGTAATTTTAGGACTGTGTAAATGTAACTACTCCTTAGCTAGGGGTGAGGGGCTCGGCACTGCTGCTGGGTAGAAACAGGTGCCGGGCTGGATAAAACACGGCGGAGGGCCGGACTCGGACCTCGGGCGTCCTGTTTGCCCTCTGTGGAATGATGGAGATAAAATTCAGAGTGGAGCAGGTTTAGGAGAAAATTACAGTGAAGAAATGGACAAGGTGATTCTATATAATTCCTTTAAGTTTTGCTATGAAAGGGAGCAGAGAAGTTTTTGAGTTTTGCTGTTAAGGGGGATGTGGAGACAAGGGGGAATGTTTTAGGATGAGGAAAAATACAACATGCTTGCATGCTGATGGGAACGGTCTAGTGGAAAAGGACAGAGCGATGGTGTTAGATAGAGGGAATAACTACAGAACGTTTGGCAGTGAATCCTGATTTGACAATTCTTCAAATAATCCCATACCTGCTTTCAGGGGACTCATTGTCTAATGGAAAACATATACACTTAGATTAATAAATTTCAAAATGGTGCGATAAAGTGATATGAAAATGTTGTGGACAGGACAGAAAACTGGAGTGGTAAGTTAGAAGGCTCTTTATCTTATGAGGGGAAAAATGATGAGGGCCCAAACCACTGGCAGCTCCAGTATGAAAGAAAGGGAAAGGATGGATTTGAGAGCTACTTAAGAACAAAATGAGTAGGGTTTAATGACTGCTTATTTATGAAATGAGAGAAATGGAGTGATTTTGTATGACTTCCAGATTTCTGGCATAGTACGGTGGAAGAATCTTTTTTAGTCTATTACTTCCTTCCTTAGAAATGTTCAAAGACTTGCAATAGCCGGTGTTGCTCAGTGGATTGAGCACGGGCCTACGAACCAAAGGGTCACTGGTTTGATTCCCAGTCAGGGCACAGGCCTGGGTTGCAGGCCAGGTCCCCAGTGGGGGGTGCATGAGAGGCAACCACACACTGATGTTTCTCTCCCTCTCTCTCTCCACCTCTGCCTAAAAATAAATAAGTAAATAATCCTAAAAAAATGTTCAAAGACTTTACATCACCTAAATAATAATGATTAGCATTCTGGAACCTCTAAAATCTGCCCTTCTGGCATACCCTTACCTTTCTGAGATACCTCCTTGGAACCAATGACTTAGTGAAATCCAATTTGAAAATACTGGTTTGCAGAATCATGAAATCTGCATTCAAGGCCCTCTGTAATCTGGCTCCTGGTTACCAACCTAATTTCTTGCCTCATTTCCCTTCTCCAATACTTAAACCATGTCAAAGGTATTTCTATTCTGTGTCCACACCCAGCTCTAAGGGGCTGCTGTACTTTTTCTCTCATTGTTCTCACTATCTGGAACTTCTTTATTCCTTGGTACCCTCAATCACAGTCTGCCAAAAAAAAAAAAAATCCCTCCATGTTTCAAAATTTACCTTCTCTATGCAGCCTTTCCTTAACCTCCCAGATACATTTGACCATCCTGTCTTTGATAATGCTGTGTACATTACACTTACCTTAATCCACCATTTTACTTATTTATACGTCTGGCCCACCATTTGACTATTAATCCTCTGAGGGCAAGCATTGTGAACACAGTAGGCATTTAATACATGTTAGTTGAATGAGCGAGTAACAAATAAATGAAATCTCAGTTCAGGCATAACGTGATGCTTATTTAATTATTCTCTTCCAGGCAGCACTAAAGGCTTCTTTCTGTTTATTCCTGTGAGGCCCTATATCACTTCTGTTCTAGCATTGTGAACAAATACCATAACATTGTATTTGCTCTGGGGCCTTGTTTCCATCCCCCCACTTTTGTGATATATATATCCCCCGCCTGAAATATTCAAGGGCATGGATTTTATCCTGTTCATCCTTGTATCCCAGGCACTTAGGTTCTCAATAAATGTTTTAAGTGTGTATTGTTTAATAATTAAAGTGCTATCTTACCTTTTACAGTCTTATATCATGTAATCATGCCCATCTTTTTCCACCTTCACAAAGTATTCCCTAATCACCCTTGGTTGGGGAATTCATCTTTCATTCTGGCACTCTGTTAAGCTGTAGCTATTTTGTAATGATCACTTTCTAGGACAGTTATTGATATAGAGTGACTGCAAAAGCCTAAGAATAAGGAAGCTTTTATTCTTTATTATATTCCCATACTGTATGATTCTCAACTCTTTTTTTTTGTATACTGCTATACTTGAGTAATGCACACAGCTACCAATCCCAGAGCACTTGGCATAATTCTACCTTTTTCTGTTGGCGAGTGATAAAAGCAACACTCAAATCTGATATGACTTATTTCGTCAAAATAAGCAATTAATAGTCTACTGAATTTATAATATTATTAGTAACTTTTTCTAACAACTCTTGCCCCACTGAGCTTTCTACATTATAGGCCTTCTTTAAATACTTGATGAATGAATAAGAGAAGGAAGGAATACTATTTGACTAGCAAGTTCAAAGGGAATTCAGACTTTTGTACAAAATTAGTCAACTCATTGCATTGATTACTTTTTAGAGCCAGAAATAATTTATTTATATGGGCTACAGGAAAATGATATTGTCCTTCACAAACTGAAGTCTACCTAAAATAGTAGTTTTACTTCACAAAAAAATAATAGGTTTCTTCCCCCACCCATGCTAGCCTTGGCAACAAATAGAAATATTGCAGGAACGAAGTTTTCCCTGAGGTTTTATCAAGTTCTGACCTCTCCATTCTCTGTGGAAACAAAGTGACCCATAGTCTTTTCCATTTCCTGGGTTCCTCAGCGCTGCTTGTCCATGCGGTGCCCTCTGTAGTCATTGTGATCTTCCAAATTTAGGAGGGGGGGATTTTTTGCTTATTTTCTTCTCCCAGTGACAAGTACTCTTTAATGGTCCAAAAGTTGATTGTGTTCTTTAAGATTATAGGCTCCTTACAAAGCGGAACTTGAAACAAAATTCTCAGGAGAAAGACTGAGCAACATGTGGACATGAAACAAATAAAGTTATCCCTGCAAACCATAACTGAGTAGCCCAGTTCTAGAGCACGGGTCTTTAGGCTTTCGTCTACCACTTGGCTAATTCTTACCTTCTCTGGGAACGCCTTCCACTTTCCCAGAGATTTATTCCCCCACTTTGTTTTTCCTCTTTCTGTCATCCTCCCAGTGCCCCAAAAAGCTTCTCCTACTGGGAAAAGTGGGGAAGGAGAACAAAGCATGTTGGGAGGAAGTCTCCATGCAAATTTGACACCTTGGGGCCCTTGCCAGAATCTGGAAAGTGAGCAAGTCGTTGGCATCTCACTGTGATCCTGCTCTTATACTCTTTCATTATTGGATTCACCTACTGTCTCACATAGATAATGTAATAAGTTGTACAGAATTTCAAGCTTACTTGGCTACAGACATAGGTTAGGGAAATGATCAAAATTATAATGTATAATGAAAAATTTATCACAGTGTTGCCTATGAATTTACCAGAAAAAAAGGGGGAGGGGTGTCAAAGCCACCTTTAACTATATTCTTGGAAATGGAGCTTCAGAATTTTCCTCATGAGGAATAAAAAGAAATCACCTCAAAGTATCTTCCTTTATTATTTAAAATTATATTCCAAGTTTTTTGTAATCGATTTCAAATGCTGTTTGGGGGAACAATGAAGAGAAATAAAGTAAAGGCATTCTTTTTTTTATTAACTGATTCTAATCCACTTTTTATAAAACTTGCAACTACTTACAATATTAAATTCTTTTCAGATTATTATTTGGCTTACTGTAAAGTGCAATCATTAGGGAAATTGTTTTGGTAAGTCAAATGCTTAATTTTCAGAATGCAATTCAAGCCTCAAGAATTTTTAATGCCTACCATACCAGATACAAAGAAGCATCTCATGAATAATGTCCAAAGCTCTGACCTCCTCAAGGAGAAGACTTGCAACCATGAAACCATGTAAAAACAAATTGCTTCAAAAATTTTTTTTAATTGATTTTAGAGAGAGAGAAAGAGAGACATTGATTTTGTTGTTCCACTTATTTTGCATTAATTCATTGCTTCTTGTATGTACCCTGATTGGAGTTTGAACCTGCAACCTTGGCATATCAGGACAACACTCTCACTAACTGAGCTACCTGGGCACAAATTACTTGTTTTTTATCACATGAATTAAAATGGCACTTATATATTTCTGTGACCAAACCCTCAGAAAAGAAGTTACTTAACTTATTTATTTTCATTGCTTATGACATGAATATCCTCAAAAACATAGACTTGTAAAAAGAAGTACAATTATGTATCCTTTCTACTGGTTTTTTACTCCTCCATTCTAAAATCTAATGGTATTTTTATGATGCCCATTGGGCAAAAACTAATAACAATGTTGATTGTTTAATGAAAAAAAAAACTTCAATTCAAGGAAGAAAATTTTGAGACAGAATTAATCAAACCTATTTTAAATAAATCTAAGTCCCAACATTGGCTATGTCCCTTGAATCCAAAACTCAGATTCAACCCTAATTTATTGCTGGAAAGCCTCTCTGTTGGTTGTATAGACACCTGTTGTTAATTCTCACCAGCTGATCCTTACTTTGCTTTAGTTTCCTGGTTAAGTCGGTCCTAAATTATAGATATTTACCCCTGTTTTTCCATTCCTGCTCCAAAGACTAAAGGTCTCGACAATCTCTTGCTTATTCCCACCAGTCCAAATTCATTCTACAAAATCTGGACACACGCTAGCGAACTCCAAGCTTTCACCAGGGAAAGGTTGCCATGGTATCAATTAAACCAGAGATATGCACCAACTAACCCTGAAGTTATCAACTAGAATTTATCAACATTGAAATGGTATTGCTTTTTCCTCTTCTTCATGAAAGAGGGTGCCATAAACACTTATTATTGAGCTTTAGTTAAAAAATTACGGCTTTTGAGAGGTATCAGGTGAGGAAATATTTGGATTGATAGTAACAGGAATGAGCAGCTTTTACAAATTGGAGAAGTGAATTCTAAGTTTAGTTAAAAGAACATTTTACCCCTATTTCCTGTTCAATAAATGAAGCATTTTCATGGAAATAAGCAGAAGATTTTATGAATAGCTCCTTACTTTTTCCCACAAGTTAGAAACATTTTTTTCTAATATAAATTAAAAAATAAATCTTTACAAGAATTTGTGTGCTCTCACTCCTTTGCTGTTCAGAGCTCTACATCATAGCTTTATGTCAGGAGTTTTTGTGAGTTTGTATCTGATAGAATCCTTAGGATAGGGTCAAGTATCAGAGAAAAACAACTTATCTAATTGTATGGCAAATATTGCTCAGCATTAAGGAAAGAATTTCAAGTTTTCAAATGTTAACTATTTTTAATTACTTTCTTTTTGCCATGATATGTCTAAGTTTCTAAATTAAAATCTTCTAAATATTAATTACAAATCTAATATTTCATGAGGCATGTTGGTTTTGCTGTGTGATTTAGACAACTCATTTAGTCCCCGAACTTTTTTTCACATTTTAACCTATATTTAAAAAGTCAACTTCCTGTCAAGATGGTGCCATGGGCAGGCAGACATGACTTGCCTCTTTGGACAACCACAACAAAATTATAACTAAGGTATAGCACAACCATCACTCAGAACTGACAGAATCAAGTTGAATGAAAGTCTGACAACTACAGAATTAAAGAAACCACATCTATGAAGACTGGTAGGAGGGGTGCAGATGTGGACTGAACTGGTCCCACAACCAACTGTGGTGGATAAAAATTTTGGAGGGATATCTCAGGAGCAAGAAGTCCCACCCCAGGCTCCCCAGCCCAGGCTGCCAGTGCCAGAAAGATAAATCACCACAAGTTCTGGCTGCAAAACTCAGCAGGGATTGAGTTGGTGGAAGAAACTACTGAAACCCCAAGCAGCTCCTCTTAAAGAACCCATACACAGACTCACCCACTCAGACTCACTCCCCCTGGGCTCCAGCAGTGGGGTGGCAGTGGCAGTTTGAGGGGCACTAGTGGCATGCAAGAGAGTCTGAGGCATCTGTCATCAAGGCAAGCAGAAGCCATTGTCCCTTTTCTTGGTCCTCCCCCACAGAGCCAGCAGACTGGTGCTGTATCTAAGATTCCATCCACCTGGCTAGCACTATTAGACCTGCCTTGGAGATTCCACAGAGACTCTGCCCTGCCCAATTTACAGGCCCACCCAAGCTGCTTTTCTATATGAATGGCTTTGGCTCATGCTTCACAGCTTTTTAAATCCTCTCAAACAAGCAGCAGCTGGCCTCAGTGAACCCCAGGCCCAGAACTAGCAGCCTAGATTCACAGCCTGGCTTCTCCTGGGAATCTCCAAGCCCAGCACAAGTAGCAGCCATCTCAGATTGCTTTATAACTCAGGCATAGTGGCCCTGGGAACAACACAGGTGAGCACTGACTTTGACCTGTACCACCTGGGAAACCGCAGGGGCCAGCGTACCCAGTGGACAGCTACAGACTACATTGGAGCACCACCACCCTGCCCCTACACAGCTGACCCTCCATGGAGGGCAGAGGTTGGTGGTCAGTGGTCACAGCCAGTTCTTGCAGCTGACTGGTTTGGATAAATCCCTCCTATTGATCTGCCAATAGCAACCAAGGCTCAGCTACAAGAGGAGGGTGTACTCAGCCTACGTGAAGGGTGCACCTCAAGTATCCAGCTTGTGTGATAGCAGATGTGCCACTCAACCCTACAGGACACCTACTACATTAGGCCACACTACCAAGACATGGAGTCAAAGCAGATCTACCTAATACATAGAAACAAACACAGGGAGGCTGCCAAAAGGAGGAGACAAAGAAACATAACCCAAATGAAAGAACAGATCAAAACTCCAGAAAAAGGGATCAACAAAATGGAGAGAAGCAATCTATCAGATGCAGAGTTCAAAACAGTGGTTACAAGGATGCTCAAGGAACTTAGTGAGGACCTCAGCAGCATAAAAAAGATCCAGTCCGAAATGAAGGATAGCCTAATTAAAATAAAGAACAATTTACAGGGAAACAGCAGAAGAGCAGATGAAACCAAGGATCAAATCAATGATTTGGAACATAAGGAAGCAAAAAACAACCAATCAGAACAAGAAGAAGAAAAAAGAATCCAAAAAAAATGAGGGTAGTATAAGCAGCCTGTGAGACAACTTTAAGCAATCCAACATTTGTTCAGTGGGATTCCAGAAGGAGAAGAGAAAGAGCAAGAAACTGGAAATCTATTTGAAAAAATAAACCTATATGAAAGAAAATTCCCCTAATTTGGAGAAGGAAGTAGACATGCAAATCCAGGAAGCATAGAGACTCCCTAACAAGATGGACACAAAGAGGCCCACCTCAAGACACATCACAATTAAAATGCTAAAGATTAAAGATAAAAGATGGGAGAGGGGATGTGCAAGAGCAGGTGAGAGGTGAGGGATTAAGAAGTACAAATAGGTAGTTACAGAATAGCCACGGAAATATAAAGTACAGAATAGGAAAGGGAGCAGCTGAAGAACTTACACCCATGACATGTGCACATGAACAAGGGTGGGGGGACTGCCTGAGGGAGTGAGGGGTGCTGGGTGCAGGGGGGTAAAGGGGGGAAAGTCAGGACAACTGTAATGGCATAGCCAATAAAATATAATTAAAAAAATAAAAAGCCAAGTTCATTTGAACTAAGAAATCATATCCATCTGAGTCCTCAAAAGTTTTGTCATGAATTATTAAGATGTCACAGCAAAAAAAAAAAACATATATATGTAAAAATTATGAAAAATTTTTGTTCCCTTTTGTGCAGCTACATTAAAATAATATTTTCTAGTCTTGTCACATACTCAGTGTATCTAAAACCAGCTACAGAATTGGAAAGTTGTGGTTTGGGAAAGCAGGAGAAGTTGCACAGATATTGTTTCTGGATGACTTGCAAAGATGCAATTTTGTATGAACTTTATTGAAAAATATTTCATGACTTCTGTGTGACATTCAAATCATGATAATACACAATTGAGCCAAGTGAGTTTAACAACAATTTTATGGAAATTGAAATGTTTATCATATGTGTTAAATAGTAATAGAAACCAGTTTGCACTACACTTATTTCCATTTATTTTTTGAGTTATCAACTTTCTCATTGCTTTAGATTGTAACCTGCTATTTACTATGAAGGCACTATATCATACA
>PVKM010011127.1:0-33726 GCA_004027735.1 Carollia perspicillata
TGCCTGACTCAACTACCTGGGCATAGATTTAAAAATTTTTTAGGTTATTTTATGCTGAACAGCAGCCTGCGGTACAGCATTGTGAAAGATCAGATACAAATTTGCCTTGTATGAGCTCACTCTGCTCTGAGAGGTCTTAATGAATACGGGGTGGAGAGGACCCGAAATCTGAACGGCATAAGCCTAAAAGCGAAGGAAGTACTAGGGTAAATCACATTAAAATTATCCTACTCAAACTAGTTATCATTGCTCCTAGTAAGAATATGGAAACATTTTTGCAAATGCTGCCAGTAAATTAAAATATTTCCTCTTTGTATTCGTCAGATAAGAGATGTGGATATAGAGATAGGGCAGGTGTGTTCGTCAGACGCCATCCCTGCCTACTGCAGTGCTGAGGGTGTTCAGATACCACACCCACCCAGCCACACCCACCCACATCGGGACACAATTACGTTTCTATTTTTATAAATCAAGGTGGGCTTAAAGGCAAAATATTTATTTTCTGAAATAAATTTATAGTACTTTTATAAATACATAGTTCTGCACATTCATAGTGCTTCTATGGTGGTTATTGCTGATGATTTTCAGTTTTTAAGAGGTGCTTATTTTTAGACCATTGGCTAACCTTGGGAATGTATGGTTCAGGAAAACTGAGGAAGTGTGTTTCATCAAAGGCTTGGTTAAATGACTGAAACACGGCTGACCCAGAAAATCCACTAAGGTTGGAACCTGCTTGGCAAATATTATTTTTGATCAAAATGACCAAAACCAGACATGTTCCTGTGAGGAAAGTAGGTGACGTGGTATTTTTCTGTCATTCAAAGGTGAGACGATGAAGAGTCCACCTTCTCCCACCTCCTAAACCAACTTTCATCAGAAATAGACTAAGAACATACTTTTCCAGTGTAGCGAACTTTACGTGAATTTATTGGTACTTCTAAGTGGGGAGTTGAACGAATGCCCGTACGCGTACATGAAGGAAAGCAGTGGGCTACTATTGCACAATGGAGATCGTTATTGACAGGCACAGCGGTTAACATACAAGGCTCGGAAATTATGTGTGGGGTCGTACTCCAGCTCTGCCGTTTATTACCTAGGGGATTTTAAACAAGTGTTCAAACTTCCTTGGCGTGTCTGTTTTCTCATCCATAAAATTGGACTTCCGATAGTACCTACGTGGTAGGTGGCAGGAGAATTACATAAGACAAAACATAAACTACTTAGAACTTTGGAAGTACTCCTAGACGTAGTCGTTATCACCGTTACTCCTGTAGCTGGTGTTAAGGAATGGGGTAGATCAGGAGGAAGTGTGTAGGGACTGCTCCCACAGTGTTTGCTCCAGGGACCTGAGAAACTCCCTCTTTTTCGGGTATTATCTGAGAAGGCACATCTCAAAAACAATGCCCCACATCTCTCCTGGCTCTTACTAGGTTCTACATGATAAAAAGTTCCCATCAATATGGAGAAATGCCGGTCTGGGGAATGCACAACTTCTTCAGAGTTTCGGTCGTGGTCACGTGTTCTGTGATCTCCAGGG
This sequence comes from Carollia perspicillata, assembly GCA_004027735.1. Classification (NCBI taxonomy): domain Eukaryota; kingdom Metazoa; phylum Chordata; class Mammalia; order Chiroptera; family Phyllostomidae; genus Carollia; species Carollia perspicillata. The sequence goes on from PVKM010011127.1 coordinate 1,538, forward strand.
GTGGCACTTCCCAGACCGACTTAATCACAGCATCCTCCTCTCTGGCCCAGCATCTGGCAGGGTGACTCTTTATTGAAATGCACTGGAGGAAACACTGATGTAAGGAGATGTGGAAATAAATTTTTGCCTGTGGCACACCCTTCAAATACATTTTTTTGTCCCTTGGGAACAGTTCAAATCCAATCACATATCCAAACACAATTTATCACTTGGGCTGTCTTTTGAAAACAAAATTCAACATGATGGATTTGAGATAGAGCTTTGTTTAGTCCCGAGGCCAGCATCTGGGCCTGTGGACAAAGTTCACATCCATCCTGTAAGGGCTTGTCTGGGTCAGCTTTCTTGGTTCATTCAAACGTGCCACGCACTGAAGTCCGTCACCCCTGAGGCAGCCCAGGAGGTTATGTGTTGGGCCTGGAGCACTGCTCTGGCCTTTAATCTCGTAGCCTCGGTCTCATACTATTCCATCCATTCTTACCCTGTGGTCCAGGCATGTGGAGTTCCCTCAGTCGTGCAGAAGGGCAGGCCCCCTACACCTTGTGTGTATGTTTCCTCTGTTGGGAATATCCTCTCCTCCATCTTTCATTCCCAACCTGGTTAACCCTTACTCATCTTTCAGGACGAAGCTCCAAGTCACTTTCTTCCCAACTCTACCCAGACCCTTTCAGTTTGGGTTAGGAGTCTCTCATGTGTGTGACCTTGAAGTGCCCAGTAGTCCCTCTTCCTACATTTTCTAGCATACTTTGTCACTTTTCCCCTCTTTAGACTCCAAGATGCTTTATATAGCTTATTGATTGAGACATATTTTGCATACTATGAAACGCTGAGTGATTAACTCTGTTATTCCGTTTTTATGGAAAAAATATCAAGGCACAGAATGTTTCCATCCCTCCAGAAAGCCCCCTCATACCTCTCTCCAACCAACCCCCACCCCAAGAAGCAAATCCTCATCTGCTTTCCATCACCACAGGTCCCTTTTGCTGATTCTGGAACAGAATGGAATCAGACACCGCCTTTCTGTGTGTAGCTCGCTTTCCTCCACTCCGCATATTAATATTGAGATCCATCTATGCTGTTGCATGAATCCGTGGTTGGTTCCCTTTATTACTGAATAATTTTCCATTGACGTATTTACCATTTACTCACCCATTCTTCTTTTGACGGACACCTGGCTTATTTCTAGTATTTTGCCATTTTGGATAAAGCTGCTGTGATCATTCTTGTACAGGTTTTTTGTGAATTATGTTTTCATTTCTCTTGGATGCATACCCAGGAGTAGAATAGCTCCTAGAACAGGTACCTACTTAACTTTTAAGACACTGAAACAGTTTTTGAAGTGACCGTAGAGACTATAAACTTCCTGGGTGCTGGGACGAGATCTCGCTCAGCTCAGTTCCCCTGGTTTCCAGCCCAGTACAGGGTACACAGTGGGCCCTCAGCACTCATTGAAGAAGTGGGTAAGACGCTCGAAGCGGTTTCATTTGACATGCCTTCTACTAATTGACAAAAAATGAAGGCTTTACCCATCAAAGGGATGAAAACTTAATTGGCTAAATATGGTCTCATTCCAGGCAGGCAAAAATCAGGGGCCATGCAGCCAGCTCCCTTCCCCCCGCTCCTGGCACTGGACTTCTTGTTTCACTGCAGCCGTGTGTGCAGGTGACGCCAAGTGCGTAGTCGGACAGGGGACTGCAGAAGGGTCCTGGTCATCGGTAGCTGCCAAGCTTAACCCCTAGCGTTACAACTCCCAACATTCCCTCTCCAGATCCTCCGCGGCCTACTTTTCTAGCACCCACCCCCCTTTATTCACCTTCAGTCATATTCCAGCCAAACTTGACCACTCTTCTTTTCCTACAGTGTCTAGCATTTTCTCCCCTTGCAAGAGTGGCACACTCCACCTGGAATACCTGCACAGGAGGCCATCTGTGGAGACATCCTGGTCAGCTTTCAAGGCTCAGTTCATATGCTGTCTCTCGGAAGTCTGTCCTGGCCACCACATCTGGAAGCTCTCCCTCTGGAGCGTCTCTGACGTGGTGTCCAGCTGTGGGTAGTATTCATTAGCCATCAAGCAGGACATCCCGTCTTTATGGCAGTGATCTGCGTTCACAGCTTCCTACTCTAGGAGGGAACAGGCCCTTTCGGGGCAGCGTGCTTTGTGGCCCTTGCCGGTCTGGAAGGAGCTGGGGCTACTAGTCACTAAGGGAGTAGCTGAGCCTGCTCTTCACGATCCTTTTTTTTTTTTTTTTGGTGGCTGATTCCACTAAAGAAAAGTTAAATTCTACGGTAACGCCGTGGCTCCTTCTTGAGAAGAGTCAGGGCAGAAGAAAGAGGTCTGTCTAAAAGGAGGAGGATATGGTGCCAACTTGGGGTTCTGTCTGCTGGTAGGTAATTAAGGTGAAATTAGCAAGCTTCTTTAGGCTGCAGCGTTAGTCATAGGTCACGTGTCAGAAAGCACAAATATTTACAAGTGGAGGAGATTTATAGGACATGTGTATGCAGGAGACAATTTCAGATTGGGAGAGATGGCTCTAAGGAACAGAGCATTTTATCGTGTGATGCATATGCTATCTTTCGATCGCTCTTTTGGTAGTTTAAAGTCCTAATGTTGCCTCTGCTCTGCAAGGTGCCTGCTTCTTTAATTGTGTAATTTATTTTAAAAAACTTATTTTACATTTAATTTTCAGAAACATAACATAGTATCTTTACTCTGATAACAAACACAAATGTGAAAAGAATGCCAACGGTGTGAAAATCAGCATTCATCAAGACATTTTCTGTATGTTATGTTATATTTTAAAAATTATAATCATTTTCGAGTGACATAAAGTCAAAGATGCAGTTGGAAAAGATATTTCAGCATTTGGTTTCTTGGCAAATGCTATTGCAAACAAACAAGAATTACAAAAATAATGTTTCTCATTTTGAAAAAGGGTTTTGTGTTGCTCTGAAAACTGTTAACTACCAACTTCTCAGAACAGAAAAGGCATGTAGGGTCTGTGACATCTCATAGTTTTATAGGTGATCAAGAGAAAAATACCCTCCTTTGTAGACCTTTCAAAAATTGCATGCCTTTTTTTTAAAGTCTAGTAATAACATAATTATTAAGAAGTAGGTAGAACTAATTAGCTTGGGTGTGTTTGGTCTAATTGCTTGCTGCCTTCTGGTTTAGAGAAAAACACTGGATTTTGTATGCTTAAGAATTTGAACAGCTGCGTTTCCCTCTACTGAACCAGTAAGAGCTAAATGCAGCATTAAAATTCCTAGGTTGATTTCCTGCATTATTCACCTGGCAGAGAAATGAATTCAGTTTTTCTTTTCTCAGCAAAATGAGAGGCATAACTCTTTCAGCGAGGGCAGGTAGGGTCATGCCGCAGGCAGCTTCCAGAAGCCCACCTCACTGGCTCAGCTCTTGGAAGTCCCTGGTCACTGCCACCTTCGGAGGAATTCAGTGCCGTGAAAATACTGCCCTGCGCTGGCAGCTGGAGACTTGCGTGTCGTTTTATTTGGCTCACTCCCCAAAGCTGTCCCTGGTTTTTGCTGGGGACTCCAAGATTTGAGAATTTTAATTTGTTTCTATCTAAAAACTGAACTTGGTATATTTTTGTCTACCCGAGTATATTATGGACAATTTCAGACACGTACAAAACTAAACAGAGAAGTATAACAACCACCCAGCTTCAAAAATTTAGGGACTTAGGCCAGTCTCGTTTTAGTGAGACTCCTTCCTCCCCACCTGCATTATTTTGAAGAAATATCTAAAAGTGATGTGTAAATATTTATCGATCCATAACATTTCAGTATATATCTGTAAAAGATAAGGCTCTATTTTAAACTATTATCACACCAAGGAAAAAAATTAACAAAAATTCCATAATATCAACATATAATCAGTAGTTAAATTTTCAGTTGTTTCGCAAATATGTATGTGAGTACTTTTTCCAGTTTGGTTTATTTTTCTTGAGTCACGATCCAAATAAAGACCACAGATTGCAATTGGGTGCTGTGTATTTTAATGCATTTTTAATATAAAAGTTTAATTATGAAAAATTGCAAACTTACAGAAAAATATAGAAAATGTGTATCAGGCATGCATTTAACAAATGTTAACATTCTGCCATATTTGCTTTAGATGTCTCTCTGCCTTTTTTAAAAAGACATGTCATAGATATGAAGTTCCTTCACCTTATCTTTTTTCCTATTTAGAGTTAGCCAATATTCTATAAGTGATATATATCATTTCCACAGTGTGTTTTTATGCTATCCCTACATATACATGTATCCATAAATAATACGTTTTGTTTTTAACACTTCAATAGCCTATCCCTCCTCTCCCACCCCCTGTGTCCCTCTCCCTCCTGCCCCACCTTGCCCTCCTCCCGTCATGTCTTCCCCTCCGGTCACGTCTTCCCCTCTCCTCCAGTCCTCTCCTCTCTCCTTTCCTCCCTCTCTCCCTCTCGCTGTCCGTATACATGTATGTATATGTGGGTGTGTGTATGTCTTTTGCAACTTGCCTTTTCCACCCATTGTGCATAGTCATACATGCAGTATGAATAGTTCGTTTTGAACTGCTGTATACTATGCCACCTATGGACAGACAATGGCATATTCATTAACCTGCTAATGAACAATTGGGATGTTTCCAATTTTTTCTCTTACAAATGATCCCAGTAAACATCCTTTTATTCACACCTCCTTGTGCCCATGCATGAGAGTTCTTTTAGACTACAACACCTAGAAGTGGTAGGGGTGCCTTTGGTGTTGCTACATATTACTGATTTCTGTCTGAGGCTGTGTAACGCCACTTTCAGCAGCTATGTAGGAGTACGAGAGTCCCAGTTTCTGCACATACTCCCCAGCATGAGTACTTCTATGCTTTTGCCAATTTTATGGGTATGAAATAGTAACTCTTTCTTTCAATTTGGACTTCACCAAATACCAGTGAGATTTAGTACCTTTTTGTTTTTATTGGCTCTTTAGGGTTCCTCTTCTGTGACTTGCCTGTTCATAAAGGTTTTTCTAGCAGCAGATTTTGGAATTTCAAAAGTGTCCACTCTTAATTATATAGACACATTGATTCTTTCTGAATGGGCTCAGTATATTTTGTACTTTGAGAAGTAGTTTCAGAGAAATCACATTTACAAGTTGTGTGTGGGCACTTCAAGGTTGGGGGGAAAATGCGTAAGAGCTGAGCCTTTTCAAGATGGAGGAAAATCAGTTGCACGGGCAGAAGTTACTTAAAATAATGTTGCTGACTATTCTGTTTTGTCCTTTGGAGACTTCAACCACCTGCTGAGTTTTTCATTTGCTTACTTTGTTCCTGTTTCCCACTGTGTGTTCCTCCAAAGCTCCTATACGTCTCTCAATAACTGGTCAACGATATTTCACACAGGAAACACATCCATTGCCCATCAGCTTCATTTTCCTTCTTAGAAATTTCCCTCTCACCGTCCTCCGTGCTCCTGTTTCCCTGTGCCCCCGTTGCTCTTCAGGCCCGCCCTGCAGCTGTCGCTGCTGCCCGCCCCCTCTTCCCCCGCCCCACCCCCAGGGCGTCTCTTTACCTCTCTCCCGTGTGGGACCCCATGTCCTCTATCCCATTCTTCCTCTACAATGGCATATTTCTTCATCTGGTGGAGCATATCTCCAAATTCCCTAAGAAAAGGTGTGATGAAAGCACATTTTTTCCCAAATTCATTGAAACGTCTTTTTCATTTCATTTATTTAGTTTTGCTACTTTTACATTTGTTTTTTATAGTATACCTGGATTAGAATTCTAGATAAAAAACTTACTTTTCTTCAGCATTTCGAAAGAGTTGATTTTTCCACTTCCCAAGGTTGCCGTTGAGATGTCTGTTGCCACTCTGATTCCTGACCCTTCGTAACCTGCTCTTACTTTGTGCAAGCATTTAGAATTATCTTTTTAACCCTCTCTGGGTGGATTTTGTAATGTGGCTTACTGTGGTCTTTTGTGGCTGTTCACTAGGCTCTTTCAACCTAGAGATACATTTCTTTTGATTCTGGGAAATTTTCTTTTTCTTGAACAATCGCTTCTCTTTAGTTTTATCTTACTGAAACTCCTTCTGGGTATAAGTTGGTTCTCTTGCAGCCTCTGATCTTTGTTTTAGGGTTTTTTTTCCTTCTACTTCAGTTTTTTCATGTTTTTGTTCTACTTTCTGGGAGATTTTCTTATCTTTAACCTCCTACTATTGCAATGATTTAAAGAATCCAGCTAGCTTTTTTTTCATTTCCTAGTGATATACCTTATTCTCCTATAGTTTCTATTTTATGGAATCTTGCTCTTGTTTTGTGGCTGGAATACCTTTTAAATAATCCCTTTGAGGATAGTGACTGTGCTTTGGAAGTGCGCTTCGGCTCCCCGTGTTTTCAAGCTGTGCTCTGCTTGCAGGTGCGGCTGGCCCCTGGGTCGGTTCAGGCTGTTTCACGTCCCAGAATTACCTTCTGTTGGGGGTTGGTGTGAGGTGCGAACTGAATGTTGGACTCAAGAGCAAAGGGCAAATGATGTCAGTGGCTTAAAGAGAGAAGCCCTACAAAGTGATCCTATCTTGATTTGCTGTTTAATTCTTCTGAGAAGACAGGAATTAGACTAAATATTTTAAGGTACTTGCTCAACATGAGAATTTCAAATTGGCGATTTCCAGTACTGCAATTAGAGTAGGTGGGGTTTTTGAATCAGGTACTCACTAGTTCATTCATCCTTTTGACAATACTAGTACTATGAGCTGAAATTCACTTGGAGATTGTTGGACTAGACACACTACTTTTACTTCCTGTTTCTTCAATGTTACATTTTAGTTTTAAGTAAAGCCAAAAGGCTAAAGAATAGGAATCCAAATTCCAAGAGAATCTTATTAATTCATTACCATGGTCAAATGCACTCAGGGTATAAAATAGAGATCTTGTCTGGCTTATATGTCACATAGGAGATGTTAGATTTTTTTTCTAGGTAAGAACAAAGACCATACCTGAATCTGCATCAGTCTTTATGGGTAGCTATAAACTCAAATGAACCTCATCTGTTTTATGGAATAGGTTCATACAAATTGTGTGTTCTTCCAGGTAGATACAAACCCGTACACGGCACTTGCCAATGACATGTCACGCGGTTGCATTAAAATCAATCTAAACGCACTCAGCCTGCAGAGGAGGCCCCTAATTCATTGCCGAAATGCTCCGTTTGTGTCAGATACACAGAAGCTATGCTGCAGTGATAACAGAGAGCCCTTTATAACTTTATAGTCCAACTGTGGACTTTAAAAAATGTATCATGGAACATTTCCGACACGCACAAAACCGGAGAGAATCGTTTAATGAACTGCAAGCCTGACACTGGCCAACACCGTGGGTTCTGATTGGTCGCCGCCCTTTCCTCCCTCCTCTCGCAGGCGGTGTTGTCTTAACGCAGGTCCGGGATGCCCGTCATCTCCTCCAAAACTGCCTTAGCCTCCTCTAAAAGATCTGGACTGTTGTTTTTAACATCAACACAGTATACCTAGAAAATAAGCAATTTTTACCTAAAATCATACCGTCAACACATGAATGTCTCGGGTCGTCCAAATTTCCCCCTCTCAGTTTGTTTGAATTGAGATCCAAATAATTTCATATATTTTGTTTGGTTTGTGTATCTCTTAAGTCTCTTATAATCTAAAGTTCCCCTGTCTTTTTTTTTTTTTAATCTTACAATTTGCTGAAAAAAACTGGGTTGTTCATTTAAAACACTTTTTTGGGGGAAAATTATTTACTGAAAAATGTCTTACACTCTGGGTTTTGCTGATTGTGTTTCTACGGTGTCATTTAACATATTCTTTTGCCCCTGTGCTTCCTGTAAACTGAAAGTTGGCAATATGTTTGCTGTTCTCCTAGATACAGGGCTTATTTTTTGATGTGAAAAAAAGTCTTCATAGATGCTGTTGTGTATTTCCTGTATTGTGTATGTTGTATATTTCCTACTTGCATCCCATTAGGGGGCTTGCCATGTCTGTTTCTGTCTTTGTGTTATTAAGGTTGGTCTGTGGGTTCAGATGTTCTGAGCTTGTTCCGTCCCATTATAAAGTTTCCCATCAGCTCTTCTTCTGATGCTTTCAGCAGCCATTACTGGTTATTGCCTGGGTCCACTCTAGACATTATATGTAGAGTTAAGAATTTCTGAATTTGGGAAAACCTCACCTATTTGCAGCTTCCCCCCCATGATTTATTCTGGCATCTTGGTCATTTACTGTCTCTTTCTTAGTTTGGCATAGGTTTCTCATTCTCTAGAGCAGGGTTCCCCACAGCGTGCCGCTACACGGGACATAGCACGGCAAAGCACGCGGTGGGAACCTCTCGCTGAGTCTGGGAAATGGCACGTGCTGTTTTTCCCTCTGCGATTCCTCGCGCAGGTGGGCCTGTGCAAGTCCTGAGGGCTCTGTCAATAGAGAAACTTGATCTACCCGGCGCTTCCTCAACTCACTTGACCGCAGTATCCTTGTATTAGTACTGCCATGGAAGCATCCTGTTTAGGGAAACATGCTTCTTTAAAAATAAAGAGAAACACAGTTTTTGAAATGTTTCTCAACGAAGAGGGGAAGGCAGAAGCAATTGCCCCACCCTCGCATGGGGCTTGCTGATGTTAAGGTTATGACTCCCTAACACTGGCACCCTCTGGGGAGAAAGAAGAATGTGACAGCAATCAATGTTCGTACAACAGAGTCGGCGGGTCATGGTGTGTCTTGTGTTAACGTAACTGCATCTTCATTGTGCTGATTGCTTCAGGTGCTATGTTTCTGCTCAGCATTACCTGTATAACCAACATAGGTTATTCCGAGCATGTTACTGATAATAAAGTACACCTCTAATAGTCGCAACTTAAAAACTAATAGTTTTCTTTCTTATATTACAAACTTACACCCACCCACCACACGCATGTGTGCCCACACACGTGCACACACCAGAGCACAATTTGGCCATTTTGCTCCAGGTGCCGTATTGGTACATGAGGGACCGAGAAGGGAATTGTAGCCCTCATCCAGATCACGGCTGCGCGCATCAGCTCCAGAGCGGGTTTTGTGCCAGAGGCTCTCATCCTCTTTGGGGCTCACTATGGAAAATGGAGTTGAGCAAAATAAGGGACAGAGACCAATTTTCTTTTGCTCTGAAGACACCGCAAGCTTTGTACAATAAGTGTTTTCCATTAGAAGGAAAATGCTGTGCATTAATGCTCCTGAGGAAAAACAGTGATTGCCAGTAATGCCATCAGGAAACGATTTTTAACATGTTTCACAGTATAAGCATGAATCCATCATTAAATAGGGAATACACTTATTTTGCAGGCTTGGAACATTAATGACAACATTTTTTGGAGGTAGAGTTATTTTAGGAGAGTGCGAATTTAGATTTTGGGAACATGCGCAGGGGATAGAGTAATGAGCATAGGTCCGTATGCTTCATTAAAATAAACAAGAACAGCGCCAGGACCCAGCAGGCCCGGACCTCTGTTTTGTGAGTCTTGTTGAGGAGAATGGAACAGGATAAGACTCGGCTGAACAAGGCATCACCCACGATCTCAACGGTGCCCTCAACATACTTTTTGTCGCACTGGGCTGCTGGGTGCCTGATCACTGGACACGCTGCGGCGCTAAATTCAGACCTTGGGAGTTAATCTTCATAATGAAAATTGTACTGGAGCTTTTAAATCTCAGTAAAGCTTTTGTTTATAAGTTATCATGATTTAAAATGCTTTTCTGTTCAAACATTGCAGACTAAGGCAAAGACTACATTAATTAAATATTTTTAAATGATAGACAACCCTCTCTGACTTGGCACCAACCTGTTCTTTATGACAAGTTACCCTTAAGTAGGCTGTTCATAGAAGGGAAGTTCAAGTGCAGGTCTGGGCAGCAGACATTGTCTGCCACTCATGAGGTAGCTTTGCGAGTCCTGTCCTTGGGGCTGCACACAGGCTCGACTCAGATATGTGCTGTTGGCGAGAGTGAAGGTAGACGGATGGGATGTGTGTCTGGAAATTACTCTAAAAACATTATTTTAAATGCAACTGAAGGCAATACATGTGAGTTTCTTGAACACAAAGCCGCTGAAAAATGCCTGCATTCGTTGCACCTCTGGAATGTTTTTTGGTGAGGCCAAAACACAGATGTAGAAATTCTCGAGCTGGAGAAGACACTTAAGAGGCCTGCATGATGGTTCCAGCTGGATCCGCCGTGAACAGAAGCCCGAGGAAGGGGAGTGAGTCGCCTAAGTCTACATTTTACCTTGTGGTTTAAAAGATTTCATTCACCCTTCAGTTTAGGAGCACTTTGTTCATTTTTAACATGGCACGTGGTGGCATTTTACACTTTGAGTTTAGCATCTGGTCTTGAAAGTAACCAATGATTAGGTTCGCTCCAAAGAGTAAGGGAGGTGGCAAGTTGGTGAAGGGAAGGCCAACATTACCTCCTGCTGGTGTCAGCTTTTCAGGGGCCGCTGTCCAGGGTTGTGTTGTCCTAGACCCTGGGCTCACTCTCTGAGAGTCTGATGTTCCAGCAACCAGTGAGCAGAGGAAAGTGCGAAAATGGCAAATGCAAATGTCAACGAAAAAGTTGCAACGAGGGGCTAAAAACAGGGAGGTTTTCAGGAACTTTCTCTGGCTACCAGTGGGAGAGTGTTCAGAAGACTAACTTAGACTGCACGATGGTCTGAGTTGGGAAATTTCTCACAAAGGATGAAGTTTTCGGATATAAATAAAATTTCAGGTAACTAGAAAAAAATTTTAAAAACCTGCACCAAGATTCTGCCGCTCCACTCGGTTTAACCAGGGTTTGGGCTTTTATGTGTTTCATAGTATTTGTCCTCATTTTAAGGACAGTGCTCATCTGTTGCATCTCCAGAGGAATGGTTTCGTGTCCCTTTTGTGTCAACTAAGAGGGAAAGTTGTACTGAGACACTCGATTGAAAAATTCTTTGTAGTTTGAAGTTTTGTTTCATTTTATTAGCATTTGGTTTTTTGTTGGCCAAATTATGATTGCATTAATATTTGCTATTTAAAAAATTAGGTATTCTATTTCTATGTCCAGCAATTTGCAGGCATTTTGATCACAAATCAAATTGGATGGCTAACTTTATTTCCCAAGAATCCTGTTTTCTGAATCGGTGAGGTTTTCTTTTAACAAATGGTGTTTTGAGCTTAGGGTTCTGTGTAATGATCCAACTCTCTGGGGTAAAAAGTGTGGAAAAAGGTGGCTGACCTTGAGAAATACACAATTGCTGTGCTGGAGCTCTTTGAGGGTTGAAGTGAAGTCATAAAATCAGAAATCACGGAATGGTTTTTAATTTCAAAGACAGGCTGTCTGACCTTGCCTTACTAGTTCAGGTAGAAACCAAGAAGGAACACGGAGAAGGAAATTGAGTTCCCCTCCAGGTGGCACACCACAGCCACCCCCATTCACACCCCTGGGGCTGCAACGGGGGGGCCGTTGATGCCGGGGTCCTGCAGGCTCTTGCCTACAGATGTATTTTTATTCTTATTTGAGAAAATTCAGATTAAACTCACGTACCCGGTTACAACACACACGTGCACACATAAATGACCCCCCTCCCCCAACCCAGTCTTGGTTTTCTATCTTCCTGAATCGGGGCCTACAATTTAGCTTCAGATAAAAGAATTCTCTCTGATATATGTTTGATTCTTTGGCTGTTTTTGAACAAGTCTTTTCTTGAAACCATTAAGGGGACTTCCCAGATACCTAGACACACCAGTATTTTAGATTCTTCGCTAAAGGTTTCAAAGCCAGAGGAAGGAAACTGACATGGATTAAGGGCTTCCGTTGTGCCTGGCCTTGTCACATTTGTCAGCAATCACCTCCCAGCTGCCGTGTTCTGTGGGTGACTGGTCGTTCTCCGGGCAGCGTTTCTCGCGCCCGGGCCGACCTTTCTGCTGGCTACGAGGCAGCATTCAGTCCTAGGTGAACTCTTCCCCAACCTGCCAGCGTCAGCTAGATGGAAACTTTGAGGCTCGTGTGGTTTTCTTTCTTTCTTTTTTTTTTATTGTGTAATATTTAACATCAGTAGTTTAACTAGAAATATTTGTTTTTAGAGGTGAAGGGAGGTTTTTCATTCAGCGGCTGGGGAGAAGAGTTGAAATTGTGGAAGTGTGTTGTGACCACACAGGCGTACTTTGTCTCCGAATGTGGTGAAATAGGACGTAGAACATTCTGGGCTGATTTACATTGCTCTGATAATGAGATCACAGCCCGGGGGTTTCGTGTTTACCTGAGTAAATGAGGGTGGCAAGACCTGGAGCAGTCCCAGAGAAGGCTCTCGACTCACGGTGGTCGTGAGAGGCATCTCCAGTAGATGTGTTTTCTGTGGCGAGGGAGTCCCCAGTATAGGAGGTCCAGGCTTCGGAATCGAGGTCAGGAAAATCGAGTCACCCCAACGCAAACAGATTGTTTCATGCCCCACTGGCACCTAAGGTCTTGGGCATCCTAAACTGTGAGCTGAGCTGCGCAGTGCAGCCTCTCCTTGCCACCTCCTCTTGCCGTCCCCTCCCGGGGTCCTCCTCAGCTCAGGGACACAGGCCAGCTCCTCCAGGTGACCTGGTCTACTTCTGTGGCCCTGGCTGCTGCTCTCCCATGGGCCCAGCCTCCTATGGGAGGAAGGGATAGAAGGAGGTATAGCAAAGGGCTCCGTATCTCCTAAGACGGACCCTTGTGAGGACATTTCGCTTCTCATTCCCGCCAGGCCTCGCTCCCTGCTTTCTCTGACAACCAAAGACCCTTGTCCGGAGGGTGAAAGTCACAAGCGGTTTTTGTCATTAGAATGCCAGCAGTTATGCATATCCATCTAAATAAGGGAGGCTTTGAGTAAAATGTGGCAGGGATTATAATGACTTCTTGTCAATGACTGGAAAAAAGAGCAGGTGGGCCTCCGCGTTAGCCGGCTTCCCCACCTGTGTTTCCACGCACGCTCCGCCGCCTGCTCCAGCCGGAGCCGGCTGTTTGCGATCCGGCCTGCAGCCAGCCCCCGGGAGGGCGGTCCGTGGAGCACGGGCAGAGAAAACGGTCTGCGACGAGAGCCTTTCTTTTCTTCATGTCAACCGCCCCCGTTTGCCTCCCCTTCAAACTGTGTATTAGAGGGTTTTACCTGAAGGAAAGGAGAATAGACAATGCCCTGCTGTTGCTAGGTAACAGGAAATAAAACCTAGTCATAGTTGACATTGGAACACTTTTCTCTAGGAACCTGGCTATTCTTGCTAAGTGATGTGTGTAGTGTTAACAGATTTGAGCAATGGTGAGGCCGAAGGGGCTCCATCCTTCGGTTCCTTTCTCCCCGTCCCTTACCCACGTCAGCGATGTCCCAGATACATTATTTGTCTTGAGGTTAATTCCTGACTTTGAGATATTTGAGAGAAGGTGCTATGCAGATGAACATATGGTTAATTGCATGTAGCTAGAGTATATACTGTATTTCTAAGATTTTGAACCCTTTTGAAAAAATAAATGGGCACCACTTTCTCTGAAGTAGCCGCGTTTTCACAGCCCACAAATGGGGACAAGTCTGTTTCTTTGACAATTCCCTAGGACTGTTTTACAAAGGTTATTTTTAGTTGCAGAAGACATTTGTACAGACAACCAAATGCATCTTAATGACATTGGCTAAATCATTTGGTCCCCACTTTGTTACTTTCTCACTGGACGCCACCATCCTCTCCGTGGCTGGCTGAGTCATGGTTCACCTGCCTTGCGGGTCTCCCGCCGACTCCCCTGTGACCTGCGCTGTCTGTCTGTTGCAGATCCGGACATCTCTGAGACCGGGCTCCCAGCTCCTCCTGACTCGAGTCCACACGGCCCTGAGCTGCAGTCGTTTACAGCAGAAGCAAAGCTAAATCTACAGGCAGTGACCAGACAAGACGGGGAAAATGGAGATGGAGCTGAGGAAAATATTGTTTACCTCTAATTGTGTTGTCGTCATTTTTCCAAACAAAACAGAACACTGGCGTTTTGGGGGAGAAGTTCTTCCTTTCCTGATGTGTGTGTGACTGTGTCCAAATTGCTTTAAGAGTAATAGTTAATATTTCATGCAAGTTCCCCTTTGGGGCATGAGTCTAATAATTAAATTATTGAAAGCAGCTCTGTTTGTATAATTGTTAACTTACCACACCTAATTTCAGATTTCTGGAGGAGAAATTAAATAAGCAGAAATGTTTTCAAAGTTATGACTCTGGACTCAAATTCTATATTGCATTTTCTACTGAGTCATCTGGTTTTTGAAATGCTTTTTGAGACCTGGATGAAGCAATCGGAACGAAAAGAATGATATTCAGGATGGGCACCCTGTCACGATCCCAGCAGCTGGTTGTGGAGAGCGGCGTCAGGGCCCCAAAGGCAGAGGAGGAAGTGGGAAAGGTCTTTCCTTGGTCAATGTTCACGCGCTAGTTTCTCTTTGGAACATCAAAGGGCTGCTCCCGGGGGTCATCTGTCACAGTCGCCACGTGAGTATGCAGTGTGCGCTGGCTGGGCACTATTCTGAGCAGGAGGCCACTCCACTGTGGACACAGTTTGGGCTCTTTGACCTGAGCCACATGCTTTGCAGGTTCACTTTCTTCATCTTAATGCTGGTTTGTTTTTCAAGCCGCATCCTTCAAGAGAGCCCAGAGGCAAGGTCCCAGCCCAGTCCATTTTGATGTAAATAAGTGAAACTGCGGTAGTGCCCTCACTTCTCTCATCTGGTCCCGTCTCTGCCAGGCCTGGGAGCACCAGCTACCACTCACAAGAGGCGTCTCTGCCCTGCAGTTCTTTAAGGACAAAATCTGCTCCCTCGGCAAAGCTCACTGCCAGTTATGTGATTTTCCACAACGGAAAGCTGGCACCTTCTGTCTTCAGAGTAGTATGTGTCTCTGTGTGAGAAACAAACCAGAAAATGTTTTCCACCTGTTCTTCAGATATACTTGTATGTGTTTGGGTCAGTGTCAATAAATACATTTTTACCTGTCAATTTTACTTTGAAATGTTAATGTCATGTATGACCATAATAAAATACACATTTCACACACACACACACACACACACACACACTCACAATCTTATCTTATGAAAGTGAAAATAAAGGAGAAGCACTAAATCACCCAGAACTGCAACACTTACCAGGAGGAAGCCATGATGGGAAGCGGAAAAATTCACCCACATCCATTGTTTGCTTGTTTTTTATTCCCACTTAAAGTTGCCAAAAGAATAACTACTTGATATTTTTCACTTAGGCAAGTTGAATCTTCTTTTTTAAATATTTTATTTATGTTTTTAGAGAGAGGGGAAGGGAGAGAGAAAGAGAGAGAAACATCAATGTGTGGTTGCCTGTCACATGTCCCCTACTGGAGACCTGGCCTGCAACCCAGGCATGTGCCCTGACTGGGAATCGAACAGGCGGCCCTTTGCTTTGTAGTCCAGTGCTCAATCCACTGCACCACACCAGCCAGGGCTAAATCTTATTTTTTTTTAAAGCCTTTTGGGGACACTCATTTTCTGACTCTTGTTCCTTTTGGCCATTTTGGTCACAATCATATTAAATTCAAACTAATCTTCACAGAATGCATACTGCTTATTAAAATTTTAGTCACTTCACCTCCAAGCTGAACTCCTACTAAATTATAAGATGCATCTTCCATTCCTAAAGACATCTACAGAAAAAAACCTGTCTTCCTTCTCTCTCCAATAAAATCTATTCTGGGATTTTATGTCCCCGAAATAAAAACCATATAGATATTTCAGTCTAAATGCTTGCTACCATAACTACCATATAAATATCTTCCCTTTTTTCCTGACAGTAGTTATGGAAATATCCTCATGTGAAAATATGTCAAAGTGTTCGAAATCTCCATGGAGTTCTTTAAAGATCTGCTCACTCAGTTGATTTTTAAGATCTGCAAAATATGGGCGTTCATGTGGCCATCCTGGAAGCCTCAGCAGTTTTGAGATCCCTATATTCATAAGTTCCTCTTTCATTTTATGATCTTTCAACTGAGTACAACTAAGTTTCACAGCTCTTTGGATAAATTCTTCCTTTTTGCTTTGGCTTCATTGTGTAATGAGCCCAGAGTTCAGTGGCGGCTACTCCGTGGCTCCAACGGAGACTCCAACAAGCTTCAGAGGAGACCACCCTACCTCTCGGCATAAGAACTAAGTTTTCCCTGAAGGATCTACTTTTCCTACGAACTGAAGAGCTTAAAGGAGACAGTCCTCCCTTTAGAGATTTGTTGTGGAAAGAAAAGCAATAGTGTCGCTCTGTCCCTTCCAGGCTGCGTGAATTTATGTGCCATCTACTTTTATAGTCCAAGCAACTCTGCATTCCATCAGGCCTGCATAAATCACTGGAGTTATTCCAGCCAGCTTACAATGGGAACCCTGTTCATTCAGAAAAGGGTAAAATAAAAATACTTGTGAAGAGGTGGTGGTGGTGGTGGCCGGGGGTGAGTATGTATAAGAGTTTTATGCAAGGTGAAGGTTAGCCTAATTACATATGGGATGACAGATAAAGAAACAGAAAGGAGTATGTGCTCTTCACTGTGACCCAGGTCCCCCTTTCAAACTCAGAATCAGCATGAGGTTGTTGCGTTTCAACCATCTCTATCTTTCTCACTGAGAGGCACAGCAGCTGGGGGTATGAATTCTGGAGCCAGATCTCAACTTGCTGTGTGTCCTTGGTATTTCACTTCAACTCCTTAGGTCTCAGTTTCCTCATCTGTCAAACAGGTGATTACCTTACAGATTGTTGTGAGAATTAAACGATTAATATATGCAGTATGCTTAGAACAGCACCTGGGACATAGCAATCACTCAATATATGCTGGCTAGTATTAGCATAACATTAAAACATCTCTTTGTAATTGTTCAGCCTGATCCCAGCCCTTAGGCAAATGGCACCCGCACAGCCAGGAACAATGACTAGAGAAGTCAGATGCCGGGAGGTGGCTGTAGTCATAAGACTGGACTAGGGTTTCGCAAGGTTAGCTTTCAACTTACTTGCATCTCTAAACCTCCACTCAACTTGTGTATTCAATAAACATTTATTGACTGTCTGTTAAAAGCCAAGCAATCTGTTAGGAATGAAATAAAGATGAATAAGCCCGCAAGTTGTTAGAAAAGACAAACACATGAACAGATACAAGTACAGTTGCTACGGCACCTCATAGGGTGAGCATGTTGGGGCCAGTAATAGACAAATGGAGGGAGTTGTCCTAAAGTAGCAGATGCCTGAGGCTTGAAAGATAAGTAGAGAGTCAGAGAGAAGGGAAAAGACATTCCGAGCAAGGAGAGCAGCCCAAACCAAAGTCTAGAGGCACTAGACTTCCAAAGTCTAGAAGACAGGAGAGACACCGGAGCACACGTGGGGAGGTGCTGCAGGACCAGCACCTCCCCCTGGATTGAGGTGTCCGGTGAGCGCCTCCATCTGCCGTGGCCTCCTTCATGCACTCTTGTACACGTTGTGAGGGACATAGGAGTTTCTCTCTCCAGGCTATGAGGGAATATGTCTCCTCATCGTTCCCTCGCCCTTCCACGCCCACCTCCACCATAAACTGGGTTCTAGTCAGGTGGCCAACTGGATTATCTGCCTACTTGATCCCAAACCACAAGAAAGCAAGAGTAAAGAAATTCCTGGAACGACATGAAGGTGCTAATAGAACAGAGGGGTCCAACAAGGGTGCCCCAGGGTGCTCCTGTGGGACAAACTGGTGACGGGTACGAGTCAAAGCAGAGTTTTGAGTGGAAGGGGGAAAAGGGAGAGGAAAAAAAGTACAGACTCACTTTGCTCTTCTGGTTTGTTTTCTTATTTTCTCTGTTTCATTAAGGTTTTGGGGGTGGGGTGGCGAGTGGGGCGGAATATATTCCTGTGTCCTCATTTTGCTTGACTCTGTGTTGGTCTCTAGGCTGCATGAAACAGCCACCTCTCCCGGACTTAAAGGAGTGGCCTCATATAGGAGATGAACCTTCCCGCCCAGCTCCTGCCCTAGCTCTTGGTTGTCTCTTCAACTCTCGTGATCGTCCAAGCAGTCTATTTTATTTTTTAGGGGTTCCCAGTAGTGAGTGTGTGCAAAGGCTGTGAGGGTCCCAATGGGGATGATCTCAGTCAGCATCTCGATTCAGGCTGACTAGAAGCCAGACCCTCAGACAGCCGCTTTTAAACAAAGCCAGGAGACCGAGAGATCTGGAGGTGTCTCTTGGAAGACGGTTGCAGAAATCAGGGCTCCAGACAAGATTCTAAGTTCCTTTCCAGGACATACTCGTGACCTGTAGGAAGTCAGAGAGAGTGCCAGATGGTGTTCCTGGTGTCCCCGAAGGCCCCTTCACAGGTCCCTAGTTGTTTGTGTGCTACACGAGAAGCCAACCCCTCAGGCCAAAGCTCCTGGACAAATAGGCCAACTTTTTAAAAAGACTGGGGGTGTGCTTTGTCCTGTGCGGTCTGCCCCGAACTGAACTGTCCCTCTGATTGTCACAGTCCAGCGGCACTCATGGCCAGCCCACCCCCTGGGGTGCAGCTGCAAGAAGGTGTGTGTGGGGGGGTGGGAGTGGCACCAGAGGCGTGTCAAAGCCCCCTTCCAAGCGATGCCCGAGCAGGGCAGCAGAGTGCGTGCGGCGGTGGCGCCCTCTGAGGGGGAGCAAGGGCGCCTGCGGCTCCAGGAAGGAAGAGAGCGCACACCGCAATGACTCCTAAGCACTGGAGGGTAACGATGGCACCCGCCAGGGCCCCTGCAGAGCATCCCAACAGGCCGCGGGCCGCTTGGGCCAACGCGTTAAGTGCAGCAGATGAATCTCCGACACAAAGTCCTGGTGCTTTTCACACAGCCGCTTAGCGCTGGGCCGGGGAGTGGGTGTGCGCTGCCCGGTAAGCGCCGGTTCTCCGTTCCCCGCTGCCCCTGGGTCTGCTGGACGCTTGCGCGCTGGTTTCCAAAGCCTCGTGTTTGGGGGCCTCGGCTCTCAGGTGAAGGTCTTAAAGGTTGAGGTGCCCGATGTGGGAACGAAGCTTTCACTCTTCAGGGGTAAATTCCAGGTTTGTGAGTACCCCCTCGACACCCCAACTTGTGAGCCATCGCGCCAGGGGCGGGGTGTTCGGCGAGACTGCGTCCCCGCGTCTTCCACTCGCCTAGTGTGGCTCTTCCCTGGTTTGCCGAGGTGACGCAGCTGCTCAGCGGGGTTCGGGCCTTTCTCAGAGGAAACTGTTGTCTCCTGTGTCACTGCAGATGTAGTGCACCCCCAGGAGGAGAGGAGATCGGGTCTAACTGCATCGCCGTCTTGGATTGCCCCCGCTTTCTTTCCTTTACCACCGCTGGTGCACACCCTAACTTAGCCAGCCACTGAGGGCTTTGTGGGGAATGGAAGAGAAATAAAAACATTTGAAAAAGAGTAGAGGGGACACAGAGAAAGGAGGTCCTAGAATAATCTTGTGATTAATACCAAGAGTTCTCCGTGTTTTTCCCTGACTGCCTGTCATAAACAAAGCGTGAGAGTTGGGCTTTGCTCACTAACCGCACCCCCGCACCCCCGCGCCCCTGCCCACCAAGGTTGCATACCCGTGGTGTGGAGTTGTGCTCCACGGAGGAGCAGCCATGTTTGCAGAGACCGCTGTGAGTAGAATCTCTTGGAGTTGCACAATCTTGCAACCTGGCTTCTGAGCTAGATTTGCTTATCTACGAAGTGGGGGTAATAATAGCCTTGCCTTGCAGAGTGAGAACGCAATGAAGGAAGCCCCTGACAGTCAAGGCCACACAGTAACCACGCTAAAACGTTTGCAGCTGTTATATGCTGGTGGTAGGAGTAGGAAGACGGTGAGCGGGGGCATGGTCAAGAACTAAAATATTGGGTTGGTCAAAAAGTGCATTTGTTTTTTTCCATAAGGTGGCTCTAGTGGTACTTAGTTTGCTTTAACTTCATTCGAAACAATAATATTAGATTGTATGGTGACAGCTGTCACATCAGCGTGGATTTTTGTGCAGCTATTTTAATACTGAAGATGAAAGAAGATACACAACATTTTCAGTGTGTTATGCTTTATTATTTCAAGAAAGGTGAAAATGTGGCTACAATGCAAAAAAAAAAAAGATTTGTGCAGTGTATGGAGAAAGTGCTGTGACTGATGGAATGTGTCAAGAGTGGTTTGAGAAGTTTCTTGGTTTCTTGGCACTATTGACATTTTGGCCAAATAATTCTTTGCTGTGGGGCTGTCTTATGCATTGGAAGATGTTTAGCAGCACCCCTGACCTCTACCCACTAGAAGCCAATAGTGGGAGATAGTTGACATACTCAAAATATCCAAACCAATACAATTATTGGTGAAAATGCAAAATGCATCTTTTATTTTATGGGAAAAACTAAATGGACTTATTTTTTAAAGATTTTATTCATTTATTTTTAGAGAGGGGAAGGGAAGGAGAAGAGAGGGAGAGAAACATCAGTGTGTGGTTGACCCTCAAATGCCCCTTACTGGGGACCTGGCTCAAAACCCAGGCATGTGGCCTGACCGGGAATCGAACTGGAGACACTTTGGTTCGCAGGCCGGCACTCAATCCAGTGAGCCACGCCAGCCAGGTAAATGGAGTTTTTGACCATCCCAACAGTGGGGCATCATTACTTTAGTTTTTCACAGCCCATTTTCCTTGCCCTGAGGGACACCCGAGATCAAAGCCTGCTATGTTGCTGTGCTGAGAGTAAGAGCTTCATGATGCTTATTGAACGAAGGGATGAGTGGATGAACACGAGTCTTTGGAAATCTGAGATCAAAGAGGTGACAGGACTAGAACTCGAACCCTGCTCTTGTTTCCATTACATCCATTGCCTCTGGCTTAGGAGTTCAAAGCAATCACTTCAAGTTGATGATTGAATATCATTGTGGGTGAAGAAAGTTGAAGGGGGACCATGGTTTAGTAGTTGTGTAGAAGCTTCATGGCTGAGAAACTTCAACATGCCATTAATTGAATCCTAGTCATGTGCCTACTAATAAAACTCTTTGAAAAGCAGAAAGTCAGAAGTTTTAAATACTACCACCAGCAGCCAAGAGTCTTATACAATTGCCTGAGGACAAAGAATGAATATGGTGAGAAAATAGGATTATACTTTCTTTGCTAGTTTCTCTAGACATTACAGATACATGAGAGAACTGGCCCCTTATTTCGACAAGAACCCCCAGCCCCCACCTCCTCCAATGACCCCTCTTTTATTCATAAACCTGGGGGACACCCACCAGCTCCTGTCTCAACTTGGCTCTGTCCCTAAGCAATCTGGGGATAAACGGTCCCTAGAGCCAATGCTCCCAGGCTCCACAGAATTCTAGTCACTGAAGAAGGGTTGGGAAGGTGCTCTCCTTGTTCAGAGACACAATTGAATGTCCCATTTTATATCATAAAAGGGATCTAATTTTTCCACTAAAATATGTTTTTACTTACTCAAGGGTTTGTTTAAGTTCTTTTCTTCTCCTTTCTCAACTGGCTTTGGGTTGTTTGCCTAGTCAAAGAGGGGAGCAGTGAAGGGCAAAGGAGCCGGAACTCTGATGAATGGTTTACTTCTTGTTAGCAACCTAAGTTAACATTTAAGGACAGAAGCCAGTATGGACTGAAATACCATTTGGGGGTAAATGCCTGGCTTCATTTTTTTTACGCTTTCTTGACCACTACTCCCCCCAGCTACCCCTACATTGTGTATAACATCTGAGCAGGTTTTCCAGATCGTTGTCAGTGCTTATTTTTATAACCTCTGACATAACAGCTTCGAATACAAACCCAAACATAGCCTGCATCAAGGAGAGCATCCGTACAGACCATGGAGCTAAAACAGACTCTCAGAAACTTGCTCGACATTTCCCTTGGCAGTGTTCATGGCCTCCTTGGAAAGCCTTAGTCCTCTGCTCTGCTGCTGGCCAGCTGTAACTTGGGTAAGAAGTTGGCAGGTGCCAGCAAAGGACAACAGGCTTTTAATTAAGGTCTGGAGAGGCAGAAGCCAGGAAGTGACCTCCCGATGAGTTTCTTTTTTAACACTGGCATTTCTTCTAACTTCCCTACAAACAGGCATTGTATGCTCCATCAGGTAACTGGTCATTAACCTTCTGTAGCACAGAAATTTCTTGTCATGTAAAGGTAGTAATAGAATTTTTTGTTTGCAAGACCTTGAAAAATTAGTGTGAACATGTATTCCTGGTTTAAAGCCGTTGATTTTACAATGGTGATGCTGAATGTGATCTCATAACTTAGTCTGTCTACGCAAACACCCTCTGTGCAAAGTTCTCATTGTATCTGACATTAGAATTAATGTAAACATATTTCGGTAATGGCCATATTTTCAGTCTCTTGCTTTGAGGAAGATTTTCGAATGCAGAGACTGAGCCTGGTAAGCATTGTTGCTATGGAGACTGTGTGAGAGTTGCATTAATTAAGGCCTGCACAGATGTTGTGAAGTGTGCAGAGTGCCCTGTTTTCTGCTAGTAATTAAAGAGGGTACGTGTGTATGTGAGCGAGGAGAAAAAAATGGAGACAATCAGAGACAAAGCAGTCAGACAGATGTGCTTGGCACTAGACATGTAACATTTCCCCCAGTAAAAATAACTGCTGATAACTCTCTGCCACTACTTCCTTTTCTCCTCCACCCATGACAGACAGAAGGGGTGCTCGAAATGGCCAAGCGGTCCATTCATTCTGCCCCTTTGGGTCTGATTTATAAGAGCGTAGGAATGTACAAAAACATGTTCCTGGATCAGTGGGTTGTGTGAACACTCAAAAACCAAAATGAGCCGTGTGAATGGTTTTTAAATTACCTGGCAAGGAGACCAAGACCCATATTCGTTGTCAACCTGCCGGGGGTATTGTCATCATTGAGTTGGTAGCCAAGATAGAAATTGGCTGCCCAGTGCTGTGGAGAAGTTATCATAGGAATACCTTCAAGATTAGGAAAAAGTGATGTATCAATCTAGATCGGGTTTAATTTGGATGGAGGATATTTGACTGTTTTAGTTTGAACTAAAACGACCAAATTTAAAAACTTTTGGTTTTTAGAATGTTGTATTTAAATTTTCACTTGAATGATATTAATATTAGATTTAGGTCCAAGTTCAACAGGTTAGGTTCCATCTGACTCCTGCTTAGTGGCCCCAGTGAGTGCTGTCCCCATGTTGCCTCTGCCTGGTGGGCAGGAAGGAGTTAATGGGTTGAAATCATCCAGACGTTCCTGCTGGACTCGCAGCAGTTGCACTAGAACTGGTAGCTTTTGAAGCACGGCCATTTTTCCTTTGTCTCTCACCTGTGGAGGCACTGTTGTCTGAAAACAGGGAACCAGGATGCATGACAGAAGTACTTAGTTTCCTGGGGACAGTGTCCTAGCGGCCTAAGTCAGCCGCTTCCCCCACTCCGCCCGTGGAGGTGAGTCAGAATGGAATGACGCAATGAGGAACTGCATGGCCTGGGAGGGAGAGAGACAGACATAGAGACAGAGACAGAGAGAAAGACAGACAGACAAAGCTCTCTGAACCAAAGCTTGGTGTTTGACCATACACATATACCCCTAAAGAGTCAGGTGCCTTCCCCTACCCCCCCAAAAAATACATGTGCTCCATCTTTCCATGCCACCGACCACAGCCTGGTTCAGTCTCCGAATGAAGCAATTCCTTCCTCCCTCCCGTCCTTCCTTCAACGAGGTGTAGGCTATAGGTGGCACTCTTCTTACATCTTAGAGTCAGACACCTTACACTTGTGTGCTCTTAAGAGCTATAGAGATAGGGAAAGAGGAACCAATTGGATCAGTGTGATTTGTCACCACCTGGGTGACAAAATTACACTGATCCAATTTGTGACCACCTGGGTGACCACCTGGGTGAAAAACTCAGGTTCGAGTCTTCATTTTTGCATTGTTTTCTCCAGATGTGACCTGTAGTTCACTCACCTTCAAGCTTGATTGTTAAATCTGTTGCATTTTCCACCTTTCCTCTTATTTGAGGATAATCTCCATTTATCTCATGGCAGAAAGCCCTTACTGGGGCTACGGAAATAGATAGGATTAGTATATGCCTTTTGAATCAGTGGTGGTTTATTTCTAATCCCCTGGTCATTAATAAGAAAAATTACCTTTTAAAAATATATAATTCTGACTTCTTCTTCTGCCCAACACGTTTACATAAAGGGGAACATATATTCTGGAAATTTGTTTACTGAAAAAGGTGTTGAGATGGGAGGAAAAAACAACAGTGATTTGATGCCTTCAGTGGGCATCTGTTAAGTGTCTTAGTAAAAGAGCGTCCGTGGAAACCATGGAACAAATGAATAAACATAGAGCTATTAGGGAGTTGGTTCAAGAGGAAAATTTTTATCCCCAAATCGTCAGATTTTGAGGAAGATTTTTATTCTTTTGAGATGTCAGTATGTCTTCTTTCTCTGAGTGTGTCTGCATATGTGTGTGTTCACACCCACAGTTTGTGGTCACTTTAATACAGGGTGGGGCAAAGTAGCTATATAGTTGTACATATGGAAAATAGTACAATAATAAATAACAATGCAAGTGTTTTAACTCTGTGTGTGTTAACAGAGTGTATTCACTCTCTGCGTTTCACGTATTTACAGCTGTAAACCTACTTTTGTCCAACCAGCCCTGCACACCTGCCGCTCCCACCATAACCTTTATTATTTTCCTTCTGTTGTGTCCTTCCCTGTGTTAGAATGAGGCCAAGAGAACCCCATAGTCACCATGCTGTAGTCACAACCCACAACCCCAGCAAGCCATGGAGACGAGTAGGAAGCACAGAGACAGAATGTACTGTTTTTCTTAGTTAAGCTATTGGCCAGTAGTCCAGAATTTAGGTCCTCTCTATTCACCCACTCATCAACCATTCATCCACTGTAAAGTCAGTGAATATTTGCCAGGATTCTGCTTGATGTGGGGGCACAAACAAGGTGTGTTTCCTAAGATATCCACCCTCAAGAAGGCCACCATTTATGGACCCGGTCAAGGCCACTGTCAGCAGTGAAAGAGTAGTGTAGGTCGGGCAGCATCGCCCAGCAGGAGAGCCGAGCACACAGCTATAGGAGTCGAAGGAGGTGGGAGAACTCTGGGAATGAGGACAGACTTTGTGGCTAGCAAGTAATTTGGTTTGTTTTTGGTCCGGTGTGAGGATTTTGAGATTCTTGTTTTAATCTTATCTCAACAGGGGCAGACCGGGCCTCAGTAGATGTTTGGAAGTGTGTGGAGCGTTTTTTGGTTGTCATAATAACTGAGAAGAATTACTGGCATGTTAGCAGAGCAGAGGAGCAGGGAAGACAAACGTCCTGCACTGGGGGGGACAGTCCTGTCCAAGCACAATTGTCACACTCTGAAAGCTCCTTGAAAAACACTGGTCCAGTTCCAGCTTTCAGAATATTTTATGTATTCACCACATGCATTCAAAGCTGGGGAAGCATTTCAAAACCTTGCATACATTCTGAAAGTGACTACTGATAGATATTAGTAATTTGGAGCATCTTGATTATTAACCCGAGTTCAGATTTCTAAGAAGAGTTCCATAAAAATTTAAAGAGGAATCTTAGTGTAAGCATTCTTAGAGATATAATTTCCTTAACATTGTGAACCAAAAATTGATAGACAAGAGCAACACAAAACTGCACTTAATGAGGCTCTGACATTTTTATAAAACACATTCTAACTTTAGCTGATTTAAATTAAAAAGCCCAGCAGTGCAGCAGAGAGCTGATTGATTTAGAAAGCATGGATATGAGATAATGAGGGCCCTGCCATGGTGTTCATGGTGAGGGGTAATGAATGATCTATTCCTGGCCAAAAGCAAAGAAGATGAGGCACTTTCTGCATTTGAAGGACCAAAATTTGCATTGCATTGAGACTGAAAGTCATTGAAATACTGCTTTTCTTCTGCTCCCAGTAGCACATTTTCATATTAATCTTGATAATGAACAGGAAAAAGACCCCAGTAGGCATTTCATGTGTCAAAGACACAAACGATTGCTTTCTTGAATGTCCCAATTTGCTTTAGACATACCAGCCTTACAGACGGACAGGCAAAATTGGGTCTGTAAGTGGGTCTGCCTTGACCTGCCCAATGTGGGAGGTTCGACAGCTCGGGTCAGAAAGCCAGACCAGTCCACCTTCATTTGGAACTTTGTCACCTGTTTTGGGAAGAGAGCTGACTTTGTGTTGTCATGAGGGGCCACCTAATCCGAAGGCCGTGAACAGGAAGACACAGTGGCAGAGAGCGGGGCTCGAGCCCTTCTTCGTTGCCACACCACTCTCATACCTCAGTGTCCCCATCCGTCAAACGGGCTGATGGTAAAGTCCATCCTCTCACGGAAGAGTAATGAAGTGAGACTTGTGAAGGACTTGAACTCAAGGGTCAACCCCAGATGCTTTCACATTCTGTGGAATGACCACGCTGGGGGACATTTATCTGGAAGCCAGGTTGACAGAGGCTTTCTGGAAGCTCAATAAAAATGAGCAGGACAAGAGAACCCTTAATTTTACATCAGAAAAACTAAATGCTCACATTCTTTGTTAAATGGAGGTAAAAGCACAAGTGGGTTGTTCTCAGAGTCACGTCAACAGGCACATAATTTGGTCACAATGAAGTTTGTCCTTTTCATTAGGCTCTGTTCACTGGTCCAAAATAACTTCCGTTTTGACTCTTGTTAAGACGCGGTTGCCTCTCAAAGTCAGAGTGGGAACAAGATACTGTGCCCCCCAGCAGAGCGCCTGGCATTTCCCTTGAGAGCATGTGCTGCTCCCGTGCATGTGAAAATCATCATTCCCTTAGAAACCTGGGGTTCCAACAATGGCCAAACGGAGTGAAGCAAAACAGTCCCTTTGGTCCTTGAAACGTGATGCATATTACCCTAATTGCACACTTTCTGAACAGATCTAGGTGGAATAACTCCTGGGGTATTTATATTAATTTGCTCCTTGGGGAAGTATGTATTATCATTTTTTCAGGTACTTCTTAAGTGGGTTGCTGTTAAACTCTGTCTGAAAATAAACTCTCCTTGATTTCCCCTGTGGAATTCATCAGGAGATCGACTTTCAGGCAGCTTAATGAAAGACAAGGGTCCATCAACACTGTTACAGAACTGGAGGCACTGTGATATTTGCCAGAGGCTCTGCGTGCTGGTTGGTGGTGGCCTTGTGTAGTCTACTGGGGCCCAACTGTCCCACCCTTTGCTCCAACCCTGATTACAAAGGAAGAAAGGACTTCAGGGGACTGTGGAATTCTAACAACTGTGACTGACAAGCCTGCTGAGGGACTCATATGCGGCAGCAGCAGGTTACAAATTAACATCTAGGAATGCCTGACATGATTCCAGTGAGCGGAGCACTTCATTGCTGGCCCTGGCCATATATGGTGTTAGAGTTTATGCTGCTCCTGGAGGCATTTTGCCTCTAGTACATTGAACTGAGTTTATGTTGAAGTACTCCTCCAGGGGGAGCAATCTGAAGGTACCAACTAAGCTTTGGGGGTGTAGAGGAGAAGGAATTTAGGTTTAACTCATCCCAAAGTCATTAGATCAGCCGGAATGTGCCAGAGAGAATCCTAGCCTTACAGAAAGAAATTATACTACATCATTTTCTGTACTTCATAGACATAACTTATATAGGATACAGTAGAAACAGGGGCCTTTATAGATCTCAGGTACATTTGCAAAATGCAGTGGTTATGAGCCTGGGTTCTATGACCTGGAATTGAAGCCTAGGGTTACGGATTACTACGTACATGACGTTAAATGAGTTATTACTTAATCTTTCTGTGCCTCAGTTTTTCATTTGTCAGTGGGGATAATAATAACATTGCCTAACTTATGAGGTCATTTTGAGGTATATATAAAGCTCTTAGAGAGCTTTACCTGGTACATAGCAAAATCTCAGCGACTATATTAATAGTCGTTATTGGAGCTTACTTTCACATACTACATTTGTACAATGGCATTCACCATCCCATCCACTCCCTTGAAATAAGTGATTGATTCACAGAGAACCCTTTGCCTGGGAAGTTAGAAGTGGATTGCAGACCCCTTATTAATTCTCACAGCATCGTCAAGAAGTAGATGAGAGAACGAGTAGAAGCCATTTTCCCACAGTGGAAAAGAGGTTCTTCTAACCCAAGGGTGTCAAACTCATTTCCACCGGGGGCCATATTAGCCTCACGGTTGCCTTCAAAGGGCCAGATGTAAATTTAGGGCTGTCTAAATGTAGCTACTCCTTAACTAGGGGCAAGGAGTTCTGCGCTGCTACAGGGTAGAAACAAGGTGCCAGGCTGGATAAAACAAGGTGGAGGGCCCGATTCGGCCCACAGGCCTTGTGTTTGCCACCTGTATTCTAACAGCATCATTGTAAGAGATGGGAAATGATGCTGTGAGTACCTAGACCATCATTAGCTGGCTAGCTCTCTGGACTTTCATGGTTCTCTTTTCACCATGTTTCATGAACTGAGTGACTTCACTTGGGAAGTGCTGGTGGCTAATTTACCACGCCCAGGAAGGGAGGATAAAGGGAAGAGAGAATGAAGAGAGCTTCAAGTAGTCATTACTTGAGAGATACTTAAACACAGTAGTTCCCCCGTCCACAAGGGACACGTTCTAATACCTGCAGTGGATGCCTGAAACTGTGGGCAGTACTGAATCCTATATATATTGGGTTGGAGAAAAAGTTCAGTTAGTTTTTTTCATAGGATGGCTCTAGTAGAGCTTAGTTGTCTTTAACTTCATTCTAAACAATGTTGTTAGACTGCATTGTGAAAGCTGCGATATCAGCGTTCATTTAAAAAAAAACCTTACCAAAATTGGTGAGTTTTTGTGCAGCCACTTTAATATTGCAGATGGAAGAAAACATACAACATTTTCAGTGTATTATGCTTTGTTATTTCAAGAAAGGTAAAAATGCAACTGAAATGTAAAAATAAGATTTGTGCAGTGTGTGCAGAAGGTGCTGTGACCGATCAAACGTGTCAAGAGTGGTTTGAGAAGCTTCTTGGCACTATTGACATTTTGGACAATAATTCTTTGCTGTGGGGCTGTCTCATGCATTGGAAGATGTTTAGCAGCCCCCCTGGCCTCTACCCACTAGAGGCCAATAGTGGGAGAGAGCCGACATAGTCAAACTATCCAAATCAATAAAGTTATTGTTGAAAATGAAAAACGTCTTTTATTTTGTGGAAAACACTAAACAGACTTTTTGGCTAACCCAATATTATGTTTTTCCTTATACATATGTACCCTTAGTAAAGCTTAATTTATAAATTAGTCACAGTAAGAGATTGATAATGATAATAATAAAATAGAACAGCCCTGGCTGGTGTGCCTCAGTGGATTGAGTGCTGGCCTGGAAACTGAACGGTCGCCAGTTCAATTCCCAGTCAGGGCACCTGCCTAGGTTTTGCACCAGGTCCCCAACTGGGGGTATGTGAAGGGCAAGCCATCGATGTTTCTCTGGTACAATGATGTTTTACTCCCTCTCTCTCTCCCTCCCTTCCCCTCTTGCTAAAAATAAATAAATAAAATCTTAAATAAAATGGAACAATTATAACAATATACTATAATAAAATTTATGTACATGTGTCCTCTCTCTCTCCAATTATCTTATTGTACAGTACACAGCTTCTCTTTGGCATACCCTAATAGCCAGCATCACTCCTCTTGCACTTTGGGGTCGTTATTAAGTAAAACAGGAGCTACCTGAACACAAACACAGCATTACCAAGAGAGTGGATCGGGGAACCAAGCCAGCCACTAAGTGATTGATGGGTGGGGAGTGTGTGCAGTGTGGATACACTGAACAAAGGGCTGATTCACATCCCAGGCGGGATGGAACGGAACAGCACGAGATTTCATCATGCTACTCAGAACATCGTGCAAATCAAAACTTATGAATTATTTATTTCTGTAATTTTCCATTTAATATTTTCAGACCCAGGTGAACCGCAGGTAAGTGAAACTGCAGAAGGAAACCACGGATAAGGGGGACTACTGAATGACTTTTTCGGTTTTCCGCTCAGGAACTACTGCTACAGTTAACACGAAAACCCAAAGAGCAAAAGGAAATGCCATTTGCCATTGCTTTGGTAAAAACAATGCATCTTTGGTAAAAGATGCTAACAGTAATGTGACCTTTTTGTCCCAGTATATTACATGGGATCAACAGGAGTGGGCCGCTGGCTATTTAACACACAACATTCCCAAGACTCTTTCGGTTTCACTCTTTTTCCCTGAGTGAAGATTAATTTATCCCAGAATAGACTTAGAGAGGAAGGAGTCATTTCCCAAGGGAAGGGCTTCTGGATGTCTCACATTTAGGTGTCATGGGAACTCCTATTGGTTTTGTCTTCTGATCCAGTGGATTCTCAGGTACAATTTGCTGGGCCCGTGTGATGTGTTGCTGAGTGGGGCCTAAAATCCCCTGAAGCTGGAATAGAGGCTAACTGTCCAGCTCTAATTTTCTTCTTGGCCTTAAACGTATTCCTACAGGGTCCACAAGAAAGACCATCTTGAATCTATAGCTTCTATACCTAAAAGGAGGTGGAGGAGGAAAAAAGAAGCTTGATTGAATCATTGATTGAACCCAATACCTTTTCCTAAGCTGGTAATTCCAACAGAAGCATTCCTTTACGTTATAGCATTCCTAGATCTCATTCTCTTGAACCAAAATGAAGTCGTCCCATGGCCCTTGTTCCTTCTGCCCACTGTGGTTATATTGGTGTATACTTAGGCATGCTAGCCTCTTCCACATTGCCTTTGTGGTTTGTTTACGTAGCACGGGTTACTCACCCTGCTGGAGTTGAGCTGATAATCTCTGCTGATCCTAATGCAGAGGGCGAGCCACATGCAGCAGTTTGGGAGCCCGGGAGGTGTAGGGCCGGGGAGATGAAAGAGAGGAGTGGGTCTTTGATTTTACCAAAGAAAGTTGGCATGTGTGCGCGGATTTTTTTCCATGAGATGACATAACGTGATTCCCAGTAGCAACATGTAATCTGGCTGCAGTGCTGTTGCTATCACTCAGCTTCCCACTGGGAAAAGCAGCAGTCAGACCAAGCTCAGCCAAGTGCCTGCAGACATTCCAGCCTCAACTGCACCCAGTGTGTCTTTGCCGACTGTTTGCGCCGATTTCTGAAATCCATCTGCGTGTGGAAGGAAATGTTCTCTCTGCTCCTCAATGACCCTTCTGCTAAACCAATTAATATTCTCCTTCCCAAGAGCCATTTGATTTTCCAGAAACCTAATGAATCTTAAAAAAAGAAAAAGAAAGAAACAAGCTGTTTTATTTTTAATGAGAAAGTCTCCACCTGCCAAGAAATCTTTTCCAACCTGAAACTCAAAAACCACAAGCAAAGTAAGAGTTGTTCCAAGCCGAAGCCAAACCACCTCCCGCATTTGCCTGCGATGAAAGCACCAACCACCTAACGAAGCTGGTCAACTGAAGGTAGCACAGTGAATCTAGGACCTCCAGGCATGACAAGCCCTAGAACGGGGCGGGAAATGGGCAAACAGATAAGGGACAGGAGGGCGTGCTGAACTTTCTCTTTCCTGTACAAGAGTTGGTGCGACTTCCTGCTGGGAGATGAAATCAGTGACCAGGCCAGGGTCAGATTGAGGGCTGGTCGGCACGGAAGGACTGATGTCCACTGAGCACTAACAACGTGCCGTGTGCTGCGCTGACATGACACAGGCAGTATCTCTGCAGGTGCTAGTATTCAACTCAGATTACTGAGGAGTGGGCTGAGGCTCAGAAAGCTTGAGTGATTGGCTTGAGGTCATTGAGTCACGGAGCTAGGTGTCAGTCACCCGTTACCTGGCTGACTCCAAAACCCAAGTGTGGTTTTAAGCATAGGCCCCACTGGCACGTGAGTTAGATGTACCTCAAACAGCTCACTGTGGCCCTTGTATACAGGGTACCCAGAGCATTTGATGTCTGTCTAAGGCTCCCTACTCAGAGGGCATTGCTAGTGTTTTACCATCAAATTTAATTCCAAAGTGTTTGTTAACCCTGAAAAATAGGTATAATAATAGCTAAATTTATTGAGCATTTACTAGGTGTGAGACATTATACAAAGTGCCTTAGAATATGTGACTTCATCAGCATGTTTGGTGTTACTAACTCTATTTTACAAAAAAGAAAACTGAGGCTCAGAGAAATAGCGTAACCCGTCCAAGCTCAGCTGATGTTAGGTCAAAACATATGAAATTGCCATTT